>BGPR01000651.1:190684-265385 GCA_013235015.1 Araneus ventricosus | reverse complement strand
AGATGTAAAAAGAAAAAAAAATCAGAAATAATTGTTATTGGTTGCGAAAAATTCAGTTTTTTCTTCCTCTCTGAAACTTCAAAAAATTGAGATAGGTGGTGTTACTTGTTAAGCGACGAAATACAACAAACCTGATAAAAATTCTACAAAAAAAGAAGCAGCTAAGCGACACACACCTCAACTTCTAATGTTAAGAGTCTGAAGGTTCAATTCATTCATTTGAATTTCCTTACGTTGACGCTGATGGACCCAGAAAACCTCGATGATGAAGAATGCATCATGCACAGTGAGCAAGGAAAAATGGAATTGGGATTCCAATGTTTTATGTGCAAGCTCTGGCCCCATTCCACCTGTACTGTCCGGGACAAAATCCAAGCCCATAGCGATACGATTTTTGTAATTGATTTAATTTCTTAAGGTTTGAATCTCAAATTTCGATTGATAATATTTCATTTGTTTTGTGCTGTTACTTCAGTCCAATTATGTTTGTTTTCTGTTTTGTGCAATTTGTTATGATCAAGATGTGATCTCAACAGTTTTAAATAGTTTTCTGATAGCATATGGGCGTTGAATTAAATTGTTATCTCAGTTCGTCATCTTACCCGATACAAAAATACCCAAAGCTTAAGGTCACCATCTTACCCGACTTTCCCCTATACAAACTATATATTAATTACTTTTCAGAAAAAAAACTGGTTCCTCATACAATAAAGTGACCATTAATTTTTTTCTCCCTCAAAACGTGGCATCTACTAAGTCCGTTACATAGTGCGTGTATTGAAGGAAATGCATAATTCTTCAGTTCATATTTATCAATAAAGAGGGCAGGAATGAACATGTGAAAATAAATATTTATAAGATCTTGTATTTTTCTGAAGAACAAATTTTTGCTTCAGTATATTTAGTCTTGATTTCAAATAAAAGAAAAATCCTTGGTAGGATTTCTTAAAATTTACTTTGGTAATTAACATTAATTTAAAAATTTCGAATTACAACTGTGTTTTTTCGCTCATCTACAACTTATTCAGAAGCGAAAAGACCCTTTCTACAGGTGCATTAGTGCCGGGTACACATAGAATATATTCAACTTGGGGTTCGCTTCGCTTCGCTCGCTCGCCATACAGTTATGCATTTCTGCTAGTAATAGGAAATTATAAATACATGAATTATTGAAAGTAAATTTAAATTATATGAAATTGCATGAACTCCTAAAATTAATTTTTCCTCAATTACTAAAATTAAAATCTTCTGGTAGCACAGAGATATATAAGTAAATGTTAGAAAGAAATTTGAATATATATAATTCTGAGATGTTTAAAAATCAAAATTATTTTCATCAATCAGAAATCAGTCATTTAAAACTTCTTTCCATGCACAAATGATAACATCTTCAACAGTTTTATTTGCCCTAACTTCATTCCAACAAAATTTTAAACATGCCCTATTTTCAATGAAATGTTGCTGAGAAAAACTTCCTCACATGTATTCACACTCACTCCAATTATTATTTAGGCAAGAAAGATTTAACTTTCTCTCTGGGCAGTTATTTATGTATTAAACTTCAAAAAATTTAAGTTGTCAAGAGATGATATAACACATTTTGCCACCTTTTGCCTAAAAAAGGACCATTTAGAGAGAAAAGTGGACTGAAACATGCTTATATTCATGAGCATGTTTATAAGCATGTTCAAAAATTATGCTCATAAAAAATTCAAAATTGAAACTATAATAATTATGTATTTTTAGCTTTTTAAAATTGATAAGATACTAAGTTTCCTCATGTTATATTGCTCTGAAAGTTTCCCCACATGTATTCAGACTCATTCCAGTTACAATTTAGTCAAGAAAGGTACAATATTTTTCTCTATGTAGTCACTTATATTTTTTAAACTCAGAAAATGTGAGTAATCGAAAGATGAAATAGCCCATTCCTCAACCTTTTAGCTAAAAAGGACATATTAAGGAGACATTCATTCATTTGTCTAATCGAAACTGCAAGACTTAAACTTATTTTGTTCAAACTATTTAATTCAAAGAAAAGAAAGAAAATCGTTGTCTCAGACTTTCCGCCGATGTAAACAAACCAAACTTGCGAGCTGTTGCTGAACGGCGATTAAGAAATTCGACCCATTTTTGTCGCCACGCAAGAGAATTATATAGAGAGATAATTATACGAAAGTTCGTATGATTCAAATTATTGGTGTAACAGTATTTGAACAATTCGGCCCAACGACTTTCAGCTAAAACATTACCAGTATTTCCTTCTATCCCTTTTGTGTGGTGTAAAAAAGTTAGCAATACGTGCTAGCTAGCAGGATTCTGATCGACTTGCATATGTGTGAGACGTATAGTGGATCCTCCGTCATCGCAGCACTACTAGACACTACCGTCGAATTTTTTTTAATTTTTCGCACCTTTTTAAAAAATTGTTACCATGTTCTCTTTCTAAAAACGGGACATTTCGGTGTCCCGAAGCTGTGCTCGGGGTCAACGGGACAGAATACCTAAAAACGGGACTGTCCCGTTCAAAAAGGGACATATGGTCCCATTACTCATACACTACAACAAAAAAAATGTTTCCTTCTAATCTCGATTGATGTAATATGGATATTGGGTAGGCCTGAGTACCGAATATCTATATTACATCTGTCGTTTTAGAAGATTAGTTCTTTCTCAGAATAAGTAAAGTTCCTATATTATTACAACTTCAACTATTTCGTGATACAAATAGATATCTAGAGATTCGCATTAATTTAATCCTAGAAGATGATCATTATGCGGGCAACAACGAATGTTTTTCTAAGTGTGAAGTTTAATTAATCTGTTTCTCCGTTATTTTTCATAAATAATGTTTATTTAATTGCTCCGCGATTGTTCCGAGTAAGGAGAATTACCTGCCTTATCACTCGACTCCCTAATCACGCCTATCAGGCACAAATTGGCCTGCCGGTGGCAATTCCTGTACTCGAGCCTGTAAGTCGATCAACGGTATAATGTATGTTCGTATTGAGCGAGGAGAGCAGATATCTGAAACTTGTAATTACGCTGTTATATTTCCCTCCATAAATTATGTCTCTGAAAAGACTAATCGCTGCTTATCCAAAATTTTCATTTAATAATTAGTGTGCACATTCGTTACTGTGAGATTTGAATAAATTAGCTGCTAAATGAAATTTATCACGACTTATTTGTGAATTGTTTAGCTCCTTTGTGATATAGAATGGATTATTAATAGCTTGTAGTCAGAAGAACTAGTTCTTCGAATTTTTTATTTTCAACAAGAAGCCGTACATTCGACAGTAGACTTCCAACAGAAGCTCACATTCTCGGAGAATCGTGATGACCTTTTATACGATTATACTAACGAAAAATGTTAAATGATAGGCAAAGATGAACGAGTTTCTGCTAGAAGAAGGATATGGTCCCCATTAGGCCACTGTTATTAGGGGTCATCTATGACCAAACAAATAAAACGTCTGGGGCTTTGTTAATAAAAGACCGTTACTTAGAACCTCATCAATTTGGCCATTTGATGAAAGGTACGGAGTCAGTTTTATTTCTCACTGTAATCTAGTTTCACATTTATCGAATACAGTGTTCATAAAATGAAAATTCATTCTTATAATCAGACACAACCTTATTGGTATCAAATTTGTCTCCTGAATATATTATTTTATATATTTCAATAACATTTTTATTTAAAAGGATTGAAATCGTAAAATACTTTGAAGCCACTTTTTATCTAAAATCAATACAATTCTTTTACAGATATCATCTAAGGTAATATTTGAAAATATATATTTGAAAAGAAAAGGACAATGGTATATTGGAAAATATTCTGTTCGATCAATACAGGCAGAACTCAGTAATACGGAGCACCAAAAGCGCCGATTTTGTTAATAAAATCATTTTTAACCCTTTCAAGACTGGCGTTACATCTAAATACATTCAAATCAATGCTTTATTTTAAAAATCAATCTTGAAAGGGCTAAAGGAATAATCATGCCAATGTCTGTTGTTCTGTATGTATATGTTGATGTGAAAAGCTGATAACCATGCATATTAGTAACCCTTGAGAAATGCAGCAAACACCAGCAAAGCGTTTTAAATTTCTTAAATAATCTTTTATCGAAAATAATCAGATACTGGTTATTCAATTTTTAGTGATATTGGGTAAGCCGCATGCACAGATAATTTATCATCAAACTGGAAATGGCATGTTATTGAGTTCTGTGACTGTGACATGTTATTGTTGATTGCGATATGCAAAGCCCCGAATTTTTCCTTTACAGAATTATGCTTCACTATTGTAACAAGCCGATTTGTGTATCCATAAACTAATTCGGTATTTCTTTAACTCGATTGCTTCATAGGAAATTGACACGTTTTTCCTTTCTTCATTTAATACGAGCTATATACGGATCTAATTCTGAGTGAAAGAAGAACAAATGAATTTTTTTTGTATTTAAAATAAATTTGACAGCATACCTATGGAGTTAAAGTTTCTCCGTAAATTCGATTATTGAACTTCGGAAAGCGAATAAAATGACAGAAAAATTAATTTTTTAGTTGTAAGGGAAGGGAGTTAAAAAAATGCTTGCAAAGTTTGGAGTTTATTTCTGTAACATATGGTCTAACGTAGAGCTTCTTCAATTGTGTGGGGTGCGTAATGCAATTTTGGGTAAGCATTAACTTTCACAGTTTCTTCTTCAATCAAATTCTTTGACATTTTTAAGTAAATATTATTAGAAAAATATCCTTCCCGAAATTTTTTGAAATTGGCTAAATAACAATTGAAATTGAATTTCATTTTATTTACCAATTTTAAATTAATATATGCTTAGATTTCTTATCTGTTTTCTAATGCCAAAAGGGTCTCGAAAGTTTTTGCTCCTGAAAAAGAGTCACTAGCAGTGCCGGATTACTAAATATGCACAGTAGGCTAGTGTCTATGGGTCCCACAACATTTGGGGGCCCGAGAATTTTTTATTTGTGAGTGGTATGTTCAGGTTAATCCAATTTTAGCTTTACGTAAGCTTTACAAGGCCCATGTACTTAAACATATTCAAATTAAGTATTGCTTAATTTTCAGAACATCATTCTACGAATTTTTTTCATCTTCTTCTAACTTGCTTACAGATCAGTGTGGTTCAGTTTTTTTTTTTTTTTCGTAGTTGGATACTAATTCAGAAGTCAACAGCTATGGAAATCTTTGTATTAGAATATTAAGATTCTGTGAAAAAGTGTTTTGAAATTTTTTAAATGTTAATTTTTTGTTAAAAATTACTTTTAAATTTATATTTTTTTATATACGATTTAAATTTTTTTAATAATAAAACGAACATTTGATGGTGATTCGCAATTTAAATGCTTTGTTATTTCAGTTTCTCATATATGTGTTACTCAGAAACCTGCATGTATAGAGATTAAATTAAAATCAATAAAAATATCTGGTTTTAGAAATTGGGGAGAGGTGAGGGGGGCCCGGAAACTAACATCGCCTAAGGGCCCCCCCGCAGGGTTTAATTCGGCCCTGGTCACTAGTGGAAAAAGTTTAAGCAGACCTTCCCTGCCGTTACAGAATCTGTAGTCTACGTGGTTGCTGAAGGAACTGCTACACAACTTATTTTTTCGATCAATACAACTTTTTCCTAGCTTCATTGTAATAGCTTGTTTAATAATACAACGTATGCTGTATATTTATAGTATAGGTCAAAATATGCTGTATAAGAAGCAAAATGCTCCAAATGATTTAAATAAACTTAATGAAGAATGCTGAAAAAATTGCCAGGCCATCCAGACAATTTTGCCACCTAGACAGACCTTGGTAATGAAATGGCCTTGAAAAAAATTCTGGCAGCACGTTCACAGAAGACCATGGTGATCACTAACAGATGAAAGGGTATCGATTTTTACATCATGAAATCATACGGTAGAGGTATCTTTAAGGTGATTCTACTTATTTATTATCAAAGCACGAAAATAGGACAACATTTCCATTAGCACATCACGATTCCTTAAAATACGAAAAAGATTACACGATGGAATTCAGTAAATTTTGGAATTAATTTCGGACTTATGAGAAAATTATAATTATATGTTTCGAACAAACAAATCGTGTACTCGTCAGTTTAAAAAAGTTCCTGAAGCAGAACTTCTCAGGGAATACTTGAAAAAACACATCAGCGATGACAATTTTGGGCTGGCAATTTATGTTTTTTCGTACAGGTGTCAATTACTGTAAAATAGATAAGGAGATAATACCTCAACTAGTCATTTTTTATTGCTCATTGCTCTGTAATGCGATATTATTTTTAGTACGTTAATTTGCAGTTTCATTGATGATATCTATGACAGAGTCACTCCTACAAGCTAGAAAATTCCTACATATCTTAACAAAAAGCGAAAATGATTTTGAATTGAGTGTAAACTCAAATTATAGTAGACTGAGTGTAAAGTTCAGCTGGAAAAAGGTAAATCCAATTTCCCTCCATTAGAGAATTGTGCAAAAGCTCGTGCATTAGAATAATTTATAAAATTATTCTTTGGAAATTCAAATTTATTCTAATGTAATGATGAAAGCGTAAACAAGTCCTCTTTATTGAAGTAATGTAGTCAAATATAATGCCTAATGATTCAATTCAAGAATATTTTTTTGTGAAATGCTCTATTCTAATTTCCGCTTAATGGTAAAACTTGGTCATGCGAGAATCACATGATTAAGTATATTGTTGCGCAACAAGTTGTATTAAGTCATTAACATTCCGTGTTTACTAATGTAAATAACTTCAACAAATGTTCTTAGAAATGTAGAAATAACTTTTAACATAGCGTGCAGCAAACTCATACAAACAGACGCATAAATTCTGCTAAAAACATTTGAGGAGACGGAAAGTACTATTTATTCACGGAATTGTGCTTTATCATTATGAAAAACCTTTTGTAAATTATATTTTATTATTTAAGGTACATTCGTACATTATATTTGAAGAACACCGTGATGCAGATTTTAAAGCATGCTAGCAATATTTATGTATGTATTTATCATGTAAATAGTGGTATAAATGCGCTTTAAATAGGTAGGGGCCATTGGTTACCAAAGTGTACACCTCAGTGTCCTAGAGAAACTGGATTTCCTCATAGGGGCACCTCCAGACATTATATAATTTTCATAATTTTATTTACATTTTTGATTCAATTTCATTTGTCGTGAACTTTGTGTTCGTATATAAATGGGCACTATCACAATATTGAACGCAAGAGTTAATCTAAGAGGAGGTTTGTCTTTTAGATAGAAAAAATAATTTTAAAGAAATTTTAAATTTCTGGCAAATCTTACATTTAAAATAAGTTGTTTTTATTTATTTCGTTGTAAATCTATATATAAAAGAACTTACATTTATTTTTACTAATACTAAGATTAAATGAATTTTCTGCTATATATTTTTTGTGTTCTTTAATGAAATCTGTTGTTGCTGCATCTTTACCTAATGAAATGTAAGCAGTGTGGTACTTCAATCAATGATTGATTACATTTTCAGTATTTCGGACTCAATTTCCTGTATCAGTTTAAATCACTCCCAAAATCCTATGAGTTTTGAAATTCTAAATAATTAATATCAAAATAGTTTGATCTTACTTAAATTCAGTTATCAAGTTTTAAGGGTGGCAATTTTTTTTTTGTATGTGTGTGTCTTTCTTTTTACAATTCATGTCTTTACATACTTCCCCCCCCCCCCCGAAGGTTGTTCACCACAAAGACTGATATAAACAAAAAAAATAATGATATCCTGAACAAATACTTAAGGAGTTGCCAGTCAGAGATGTTTTCAGTTACTTGCTTCTAAAACATGATACAGATAAATAGCCTCATTGCCGAATTCCAAAATTACACTTGTACGCGTGAAATTACTCTAATGTAACAAAAGTAATTACTGGCAAAGATTCGTGATGTTCATGGTTTACGAGCTTGAAAGTCTGATTTCAGCAAGTTTGATTCATTTGCAATTACTCACAATTCATCATTCTGAAAGATGCAAACGCTTTTTTCGTTGAAGTAAACCGTGCTTTTTTAGAAGTTCTTATCTCTTGACAGCAAAATAATTCCAAATGACTGATGCACGATGTCCTATGAATACGCTAAAGACGTTGTATACAGCGAAAGGAGGTTCAAAAAAGTTATTTTTTTAAATGAGAAAATTCCGGAAAGACATTTTTTCACCCTTAAAAAATAGAAAATTGCTTAAATAAATTTTCAAGCATAGACTACTTTTTTGACTATATCACATACATTCACAATCGATATATCTGAAAATATGTTTGATATTACTTCATTTAAGGGCTTTTCTGCTTATGTAAAAATTTATAGCTTACGATATTTATAGCCTTTTTATCATACGAAAATCACTTTAAATAAACCATTTACGATACAATGAATTTTAATGTTTTGAGAAAGGAGCACGATTAAATTTTGTTACTGTAGTTTAGTTTAGTTATAACAACGCCCCGTTTTGAAGCAACAAGAGATCAATTTTGGGACGGACCTCGTAATTTTGAACCGCGGTCAGATGGCGAGGACGTTACATGAGCTGGAGCCCCTTCTCCAAGCTTCCGCACCACTCTAGCAGGAAGACGCTTGACCCTCGACGTCAAATTTAACGTGCGTTAAGCCCACACACATGGCAAGTCTTCATAGGAATCAGGTTTCGAGCCTAGAATCCTCTTCATCCAAAGTTGAGACATTATTACTAGACCACCACGGCCTTCAATGAAACAAGCGTAGGATTTGATCCCAATAATAAAATTTGTAACATGCTTTCTTTTCCTCCGTTTGATGTATGAGATCATTTTTCGTTAAAATAAAAGTTAAATTTAAATCGCGCTCTTAAATGTTTAGCTTAGTTTGATTAGCACCTCATTTTGAGGTTACACGAGGCTATTTGGGAACGGAAGCTCGTAATTTTGAATCTTGATCAGATAACAGGACAATACCTGAACCGGCACCTCATTATCTAAGCATTCACGCCACAATATTCGAAGGGCGTTTGGTCTCGATGGCTAAAATCAGAAATTATTATTTACAATAAGCATTTCTGTATGCTGTTAAGTGAAGAGAACTGCTTTTTTTCCGTTTTATTAACAGCCAAAAAAAGCCTACGGGATTCCTCGAACTCGAAATATTAGCACATTTATTTCAGTTCATAACGCTAAATATAACGAGAGGAGCAAATAAAACATACTGCCTCCTTCCCCGGACGCATATTTACAAACCCTACCCTGATAGAACTGAGGCAGGAAATCGGCCAATACCATTGGCTACGAAGGGCAGTGACGTCGTTTTCAGTTCTCGCACGTAGCGTACGGCAATCATAGAAAAAACAAGAGTCGTCCTACTTTTCTTCTCCACTTTCCCACAGTTGAGCACAGAAAACATTCTTCAGTGGGTTGTAATATTTTTAAAAATTGAATTATTTTTTAAAATATCATAAAAAATAAAACATCTCACACTGTAAGAAATTATACTAATGAACAGTCTAATGATAACAACTTTGTTTGAAGGGTATTAACTAACAGGTTAATGTTGTTGGGTTTTTTCGACGTCATTCCAGTGAAAATAGTTCATTTGATGTTTCAAAGTCAACTAATCTAACTATAATTAATGCCAAATAATAGTAAAATTATTAATTATTATTATTAATGCCAATAATAATAAAACGAAAAAAAGGATAATGGCTAGAATAAATAAAATTGCTAAGTAGGTGCGTATCGTAGAACAAAATCCGCGAAGTCCTAGCAACGGAAACCTAAACTAATTCAAAGTCCACATTCAATCGCTTGTTTTGTTATAATTTCCGTACGAGAGCAAAGAACGACGTCATCGGCTCTCGGCGAAGCGAGCCAATCATATTGTCCGATTTCCTGCCTCAGTTCTATCAGGGTAGGGTTTGTAAATATGCTCCCCGGACACCACTTACCCTTGTTACTCCAATCAGTAGAGGAAAGAGGGGTAAAACCGCGTAGCTAAGGTTCGAAGGCCTGTGGGAGCTAAAATATTCGACATAGAGTTTGACAAATTTTATTAAAATACTCATTGTTTATGGGAGTACAATATATCTTTCCATAAAAGTCACAGTTTCATTCTTATCAATGATTTTTTTTAATAAAAAAGTCAAACTACCCGGTTTACCACTAGTGGGGTAAAATCGGGTACGCAGGTTAACTTTATAGGAAATTAGGAAAACTCGATCTTCAGTGGAAAAGTTGCAATCATTTTTATTTTATATGACAATTTAAGAATATTAGTAACAAAATTCACATGTAAAGCAATTGTCTTCTTCTTCCGCTCCACTGCAGCTTTCGTGGGCACAGCTAAGACAGTTTTTACATTGGATTAACCCTTCTTCTTTATTTAAATCAGAAAATACATCATTAAAATATAAACAATAAACGTCTAATGTGTTTTTATCGTCTTAATTGGAGGAATCACCAATACTGACTGCCCCGGTCTTACGCCACTTGGAGTACCCGGTTTTATCCCGAGTGCAGAAGTTATTTTTAAACGAAATAGAACCACGCAATATTATTGGAGTAAATCCTTATTGTTTGATAGGGTATAAATCCTTAGTAAACGTATAACATGAGCTGGACTAAATAGTTTTTATAACTGTAATGATTTTTAAGTGAGGATAGTTTAAAATCAAACGAACATTAGAGAGTTGACGCCTTAAAAGAAATAAACCTTCAGAGAATCATTGAATTCAACAGCTGCAACACGCCACTATGACTGTTCCTTTTTCTTGACTAGTACAGTGTAATTCAGTATCTGTCTGCAAGATAGGAAAAGTAAATGCGCCAGAATGAAGGGTACCGGTTTTGCCCCACTCTCCCCTATGTGTAGAAACACTTGCTATTCATGGATGCAGATATAATGGAATATCTTCCTTGCTTATTATTCCATTTTCGTCATACTGAGTAGCCATTATCATGGTTAATTTCGATTTCTATTATAACCGTGGAAGTTTCACCAAAAATCAGAACACACATTTAAATTATACGATTAATCATTTCTGCTTTATGATTACTCTATAAAATAAATAAAGTAATATTACTCCAAGATTTGATCGATTAATAGACTGAAAAGGCGCTTGTAAAATAGAAACTTATATCTAACTAATGCATGTGTGTATGTCTAAGTATTGCAAGTATCTCATTGATCCAAATCGAGCTATTTCTGAACTCAATCATTTATAACTATCTAAAATGGATTTGAATGAATTTAATGACCTTTTGGATTGTTTTTATTTTTAATTGCTTAGGCTTATTATATTTTATAAAAAAAGATGTATCTTATAAGAACGCTCCGTGCTAATTTCTTAATTCTCAAAATAGTAATAAATAAATAAATAATAACACCCTTTACACATCGTTTTCTTTTTTCTGCCCCGAATTTTTACGGAGATACTCTTTCTTCAGGTGGATCAATTTTTCATGAAACTTCCACTGAGTTAAAAGAACAAAACAGGAACAAAATGTTGTACAAAAAGTCTGGAGGGTTTTAAAAAGTCATCCATTCCAGACGGATTGACGTCTGTTTCCTTACTTTATTTTCGTATCCTTCCAAACAATCCCTCAATAGTGAAGGGTTGAAGCTTCCGTTAGAATTGAATCGTCCACTTTCTCTCTTCTCGCCTCTTATCTCTTTCGTCGCAGGTGAAGTGTGACCTTCCCTGACCTTGAGACAGATTTTTGGACGGCGTTCGTAGTTAGTCATAGCGCCCGAACTTTCAAATACGTTACGTGACTTTCGAACACGGTTATTTTCTGCGGTAACTCCTCTGTTGTCACTCGTTATTTCTGACGGCAAGGGAATGGATTAGCTACAACAATGGATTCTGCTGTTTCATTTGGAACTGAGGGCTCTATGTGTATGTCACTGGACAGATAATGCATAACTAATCGAAGAGATGATATCATTATGTAACTCGAGATCATCTGAGCGTAAAAAATGAACGAGCGATTGTTAATGAGATGAACTGGGCACTTAAGAAACTGTTTAACTGCCTCCCTTATCTGGCAAAATATATTATAACTCATAGATTTTGAATTTGTATCTGTCGCAATTTCTAAGCTTTTTAATTGAAAAGTATGCTTGTTTATGCCTGCTCTCAAACGCCAATGCATAACCCTAAAATTATTTTTGTGTTATATAAGAACTATAAATTTTAATAATAGAATTTCTTAAAATTTTGAAAGACTCATAAATAGACAATTTTTAGCTCAGAATATCAGATGATGCTTGTCGCATAAAATTAAATGAAGCCTACATTGAATTTAAATAAATTTGCAAATGTGTATATGTTACCGCTAAAGCGTATAATTTAGTTATTTCATTGAATACCTATTTATTTAATGAAATAACTGATCTAGTCAATTAAGGTATTCTATGAAATAGTGGGTAGGTAGCTAGGTATTCAATGATATATCGGATAGTTAGCTAGGTATTCAATGATATAACAGATTTAATACTTTAGCGATAACTCATACACAAAGACTCTTTATAAATGTTGCTTGAATGAATGAAAACAAAAGGAATTTTATCATGTTGTTCACGATGCAGCCATAAATAATTTTATACGTGACAGTTATTTTTAGTTTTGTTGTGGCATTTTAGGGCATCATATAAAATTAATATATATTTTGAAAACTTAGAGTTTTATGTCCGAAAAGAAATAGTATACACCATATTCGTTTTCCCACTAGATTAGGTACGACGTAAATACTTTTATAGATATATGCAGTGTTTTTTGGGAACTCTTAATATCTTAGAGATCTTCTCATTTTAACTTAGTGTTAAAAGCGCGTTAAACTTAAGGGCACTTGAAAGCAAAAAATATATAATTTTAATCTTAATTATAATTTTATCTCTGATAGTAATAAAACATCAGAAAAGTGTTAGTGTATCCCATAATTGTACTGTAATAAAACACAATTTATTTTTAAAATACTTCTGCAAATTAATCTCACAAAAGAGATTTTTAATTAGACAAGTAAAACTTTTGAGAAAAGTTTTCCGCTGTGAAAGTTTTCATTTTCAGAATAATGCGACTTACTTTAGGCTGCATGCAAACTATAGTGTAGTAAACTATAGTATATAAAACTGCGTGTGCAAAAATATTTAAATTGTAAGAATAGCAAGCGTCTTAAATATTTTAAAACCGTTAACACTGAAAAAAAATGCAGATATTTTAACTTCTGAGCACGCTTTAGTTATGGAATTATACGTCTCGTTATGTGAAAAAAATAACAATTAAATATCGAAGAAAGCTAAAAATTTCGGGTTTTTAAATAAACAATATAAATTTTTCTTAGTAAAATAAGTGTTAACTTTTAGTATTAAAGGTTTATATTTAAAATTGCACAAATTTTTCTTCCCTTTCTTTCTCTGTATTAAAGCTTACGGCTACTAGCTGTATCACCATTATTTTGCCAGTAAATTAGTATTTCGTTCATTCAATGCTGTAAAATCCTAACGTAAAAATTGTCATATCAACTGCATTCGATTATTGTCATCATTTAGTAGCATCTAAATTATTACTTTTAAGTTAAATTGCATGATAAATTTGATAATTTATGTTCTGAAACATTGTATACCATTTTTACGATATTCTTTTATTTTAAAGGCGTCACTTTTCTTTCACTGTGAAGTGTAATCGATCTTCAGTTGAAAACCACAGGTTCACAGAACTGCACGCATTTCTTTCGCATCTATCATTTGACAGAATGTTAGAATTGACCTTAGGATCTTTTTCGCATTTACAGAAAAATCTACATTTGCCCTTGGATTAAAGTTTATTATTAAAATAACAGGAGCAAGAATTAAAATTTTTTTATTCCGAATTTCTTCAGTTGTTTGGACTTCTTTTTTTAAAGTCGGTCAAGTTCGCTGATAAGACAAAAAAAAACTTGTTATCGGAAACATGGAATGAAGCAAGAAGCTTTATTTTCTATAAGCATTTTAAAATGACTGAAATTATAGCTTTAACAACTAAAAGTGCATCTGTAATTTGCTAATATCCATGAAATTCTCAGATCCAAGATCTCTTTCTCAACAGTTATCCACAGTTAAAGCGGAAAAGGAAAAGCAAATATCTTTATCCTGGCTTTTCTACAACATCTGAGGGTATTCACCGAATTTTTCAAAGAAATGATAAGGACTAGGAAGGTTTCAATATATTTTCTACCATTTTTTGTCAGTTAGTATAGTTGGAAAAATCTATAATCCACACAGGATTTGAGAAGTAATAAATAAATAAAACAGGTTAAAAGAAACGTTAAATGCTTATTTTGCTTTAAGAAAAATGTTTATTATACACTGGCACGTCAATTACTTAATGGGATTTTTTGGGTAAGATTTTTTTAGGGGGTTATATTCTGACATGTTGGCAACATGTCAAAAGGAGCTTAAGCGATTTTATCTTAGCTGTTTAACATTGAAAATAGTAGTTGTAACTTGTGGGTGTAACATTATCCAAGAGAATTTCACTATGCGTATTATTTTATATAAACAATCTCTGCAAGTTAATGTGTGAATCTGTTTGTTGGACCAAGCTGAATTAATGCGTCTTGTTCATCCTTCATTGTTAGGGAATATTTTAAAATATGTTTGAAGCGTATTATACTTGATTTCTTCATATAAAGATGCTTTTATTGTTTTTTATAATTTTATTGCATAAAGTCACATGAAATATTAATAATTTTTTTCACTAAATTTTGTATATTAGAATTAGCTTTATTTCATAGATAAATTCAGATAATGAGTTTTTAACCTTTCACTCTTCATCTCAAATTGAGACTCAATAAAGTTTTAACCAGCAAGACTGGGATATGCATTTAAAAAGGGACTCTGTGGTTTCTTGATGTCAGATCTTCTAACAGCTGATAAAAGAATCCTAGCTTGAATTACGATCAGGACAATTCTTTGTAGACACATGTCCAAATAAGCTGAGACAAAGGGAAAATCAACTATAATGACTGAAATCGAGCAACTAAAATGATTTATTAAAACGTAACAAAAATCTAATATCTGAAACTAAAACCAGTGATTTTCCTACCGATATGTTTCAGCTTTCCAATTAAATAACAGCTCTCTGCGATTTTGCTTACAGACATGCTTTATTAGTAAATTTTCGAGTAATACCAAAAATTATTAAATTTTGGAGACAAATTACATCATTTTTATATTACCTATTGCCATCATTATAACTGCCCTTTAATCAGTGTCGAGTAGTTTTTGCTACCAAAATTGCAGTTAAAAAGCACCCTAGAACAACAATAATAACAAAAAAAGTTCTTCTGGTAGATCTTATGATAATTACTTCCCTTACATGAAATTTGGAATAGCAAATTCGTACTATTGGATGGGGTAGCTAGGATTATATTAAAGCGTTAAAGCAAGGTAGATGCCCAAAATAAAGTTTAAATTAAATTATATATTGAACAATTAATTAATTCTGGGTACTAAATTATATAACACAATAATAAGCAATTCAAGCTATATTGAAATAATTCACCTACCTTTGCTGACCTGAAAACCCTAGCTACTTAATTAAAAGTCAATTTGCATATAGTGGTAGTACATATTTAGTTGTGAAAACAAATTTGAGATATTAAAACAGAATCAAAATCTATGAATTTAAATCTTTTTTCTTTAAAAATTCTTAATTTTAGAAAACAACTGCCAACATTTTAAGTTAAGAAAAATAGAAATAAAATTTAAGTGATGCACAACTCGAACACATTTTATATTCAACAAAGATGTATATGCATAAATACATTTTATATAATTAATATATATATATATTGCAATATAATTTGCAAACTTCTTCATCAATAATTAAATGAGTAATAATTCACTTTATTCACAGTGGCCACTATGAGAATGGTAAGCATTGAAATTGATTGATGATTCACACGTACTGTTCAGCATTGCAGCACAAGTTTCTTGAATCTTTTAGTAGCAATACTCATAGTGGTAATGCATAATCAAACTTTTGTACAAACTTCAAGAGGAATTGTTACCTCTCAGCATGAATCTGCACACACAGCAGGCAAGGTAATAAGGTACTGAAAATTTTATCCCCACAATGCTTGAGCAGCACTTTCATTACTTACACAATCATCACATCACGGAAGTTATCAAAGGGCAGGCTGTTTCGTGCTGCAATCCATTATTGCAGGGTATGGTAGGTTGAATCATTTATCAACTTACTGAAACTGCATGACTAAAATCATGAAAATAGGTTCACACAATAAAGTCGTCAAATCTCAGCCCGTTGATCAAAAATTATAAGAAGAACGCAAAACTGTTCCAACGGCTACCATTCCAAACTTTTAAAAGAGCAAGGAAATACACAAAACGAGCATGATCCAGTTGTCATTAATCAAACTTCCACCACCTTCACATTTCTTCTCAAAAAAAGACATGATAAATTCTGGCAGATTAATTTCTTTTTCATTTTACGGGGATCATCAGTATAAAAGCAGGGGCAAGCACCCTGAAAACCTAACGGCCCTCCAGAGGCCTAAAGGCCCTGAGGCCCGCCGCAGCTGCAGCACTCCAACCACTCGTTCAGTTGAACACAAAGAAATCTTAAATTGCACAACGGAAAAACGCCTCCAGTGAAGAATGCCAAAACCTAATAACATCTAAATTCCTCCGCAACAAGATGGCGAGGAAATAATCCCGTTGAAAAATTTGAATTTAAAAATTAATAAAGTTGAAACCTTAATGGAAACAACAACAAAAGTTAAGACAAATAATAATTAAATCGAAAACAAAGTAAATAATTAAGTAAAATTTAGAAATTAAATGAAACGGCTAAAAATTATCGTTTGAATTTCAAAATTTGCCAAAGTTGCCACAAGAGAAGAAAGAAACTTTAGTGGCAAAGAATTAAATTAATTAAAAATACTGACAAAACCGAAAAATGATGTTGATGCAATATTTGCAATCTAACACGTGCCAAAAGTAGAAGTTCTGCTTTTATATAACTAACAGCTGATGGTGTTTTTATTATAATGACTCTAAAGAGGAGATGAGGAGAATAGTAAAAGTATTGCAACATTTTGAAATAATCATTTGAAAGAAAATAAGTTGTAGAAACTTTTTCAATGCTAAATTTTTTAACTGCCGGCAAGATAGTTCCTTCCTCTGTTCAGGGTGTGACTGAATTGCTACGCTGACATTGCCTTGAAATGCGCAGCCGATGAATTGATTTTTTGTTACTTTTTCATATACAATGAGAAAGTATTGTAATAATTAAAAAAAATTCGAGCATTTTTTCAATTATGTCTATCTGTTTGTGAGCATGATAACTTAAAAAAACTAGATGAATGAAATTTGGTATTTGGTTTTTGAATCACGATTGTAGATCATTATCAAATTTTAAACAAAATCCATCAAAAGGTGGACTGTCTATTCGTGTGTATAGGTACAAGTTGATTCAATTATATTATTAATTAGATGAATGAAATTCGACATTTGGTCCTTACATCTCAATTGTAAATCTATATGAGGTTGACAATTGAGATTACCAAATCCTTCCATTGAAAGTAGTACAATCATTTTTTATTTCACTGTAAAAGTGACTTTTTTTATGTGGACGCATACAATAAAGTCGAGAAGGCGATTTTTTCCTACGCATATTAGTCGCTTTACTTTTTCTTTAATCCAATCTTTCAGTCTCTTATCAACATTAAACCTGATCACTTAAATTCGTTTTCTTTTCACTGTCTAAACACACAGAAGATACTTAAAGCACTAAAAAAGATTTCTTATTTTAGTGCAGAGATTTCCATCCTGAGCCATTTCCGCTTCTCCATTGGTTCGTATACATACCTCAGAAAATCTAGGGACAGATATACTATCACGTTGCAATTTGTATCGAACGACACCGCAATGGTCTTTTTTTCCGAGCACGAAGTCGCTCTGTTTTTTTCCCCCCCCCCCCCCAACAGAATTTGCTTGCGATCAATATAACTATCAAAGAATGGCAATTCGAGGGCATTAACCTTGATGGAAGCTAAATACTTTTTAAATATAAAGAAGAAAAACAAAAGCTAGCTATTTATAATTTCGATGAGTTGAATCATTTCAAAAGTTTTCTATAGAAAGGATTATTTTTATTAATGGCTTCCATTAATTTTTTTCCCTGTTTCTTTCATGCTGAAATTACTCTGTCCTTCTATAAAGAAGTTTAAATATAAATGCTTTACCATCAATACGCAAAAAGTGAAACAAATCCAGTTTTCATTTTTTTTCTTATGAAGTTCCGATGCGACGCTACTTGAATTTACACGTAATAATTCAGTAATTTGCTCGATGGCTACATCCGACATAATACTATTGAAAAGAATATGTTCCTCTTATGGTTTCACAGGAAAAACGTCAAAAGATTTTTGCGGGGATTATAAAAAGTTAATGGGAAAAAATCATATAAAAGAATCGTGAAAAAACAATCATATAAAAGAATTATGAAAAAGCAATCATATAAAAGAATCGTGAAAAAATCATATAAAAGAATCGTGAGAGAAACAAGTAAGTCTTACAAAAACAGTACAGTATTTCAAAAGGTCCATCTCCTCTCAATTAAATTTTCTTTGGTAGCATTCTATTAGCTTGTATTTAACTGCAGTAAGCAAACAGTCTTCAAAATTCTCAAAGCGAATTATATTTTTTTTTCATTTGGATTTTCGTTTCTTTACCTAGATACCTATGATTGGTTTGTTTTTGATGCAATGATTGGTTTGTTTCTGAAGAATAGATATGGATGTAATTCAGATTTATATACTGATCATACGATTTAAGCTCATAAATAAATTCGTTTCTGCTTATTCTCTGTTCTTATTTCGCTTCGCTCACTATGGGAAGTCAGTCAGACACATTAACACTACATTAGATTCAGAATGAAATTGATTTTGTGCCATGCAACTGATTATTGTTTAAAGATGTGAATCATTCATAAGTACTTCACGAGTCATTTATGTAGTTCTACAGATAATAAAGATAAAGAACTCTGAAAATTCTTTTTGAAAAATAGCAAGAAATAAAAAGAATTGGCGTATCTGCATTTAATTATAGTAAAAAGCGATTAAATAATTCTAAACTCGAAAGCATGGTATGTTAATAAATGTATAACTTTCTGTATTATTGTATATGTATATGTTTACCCAAGTTTCAACTAAGCATGCACAGTTTGTAAAGTAAATTACATACTTGTGAATATGAGTTACTTGGAAAATAATATAGCTCTATACTTCCAACAGTAAATTAGACACGACTATAAATATAATAATATATATAAAGTTGTGTAAATATATTTTAGTAAGTATGCATAGTTTAATTTTTAGTTTAGTTTAGTTTATATATATAATTTTTTTCTCAAAAAATTCTGATGTCGCTAATAAGTTTAGAATCATTATTCTTCATGAAAATACACGTTAGAATGTATGTTAGTAAACACATTTATGGACTTCTTGAAGTTGTTCCAAGTTATTGACTATTCCACCGTTTACTTTATCACGCCTAGATTTATGAATCATCTTATTGTTTTGCTAACCTCAAGAAGCCTTTTCAGGATTAAAGCTACCTTTACTATTACAGCATTCCTTTTCAGAACTGGCAAGAGGCAAGTGTGTTCAAGTAGGAGGATATGGCTTTTTTATATACAAATGCAACAAGAATGATGTGACATTAATTGTTTTTCTTTGTTGCGAAATTTCCAAAGTAACTTCTGATGCTTTTAACTAAGTGATAAACTTTGAAAAATATTTCGATTTTTTTTGCTTTTTTACACGTTTATGCATATTGCTTACCATAAAAATGAGATAAAAGTACTTGTAATAACAAAATACAACTAAAGAAAAAGCAGATGTAACAAAGCATTTGCCTTAACCATAAAGAGTGTATACTTCTTCGAAATTTAATTCATCTTGAATCATTTGAACTCTTGGATTTTATAAACATTGATTCCGTATGGAAATGGCACGCTGAAAGTACGTTATTTATAAGCATATTGAAATTTTGCTCATTTCATAATGCATTCTAATTTTTTTCATAAAGTAGCGTACACAAGTGTGTAACAAAGCATTTATCTTAACCGTAAAGAGTGAATTTTTCTTCGAAATTCAATTCACCTTGAATCATTTGAATTGCTGGATTTTATAAACATTGATTCCTTATGGAAATGGCACGTTAAAAACACTCCATTTATAAGCACATTGAAACTTTGCTCATTTCATAAAGCCATGCAATTTTTTTCATAAATTAGTCTGCATGAATGCTTAACTGAGGTATGATTTTTCTCTCTTCCTAGCCTACTTAAAAAGAAGAATATGCCTATGCAATTACCAATCAAATTACAAACATTAATATTTCAACCTTGTCGTTTCCTATATAATTTTGTGTTTGATTTGTTCAATTTTTTTCTGTTGAATTTCTAATGAGCGAGATATTTGTGTTCATGATGATAAGAATAAATTATGAGCATTTTTATTTTTCCTGCATTAATTTAGAAAAGTGGGACCACCCTTTATTGACCGCATCTGTCCTGCAACTCTTTCCTTTTTCACAAAGGATGTCACTTTGCGGATGTACGCAGATAAATAAGCGTGCTGTCCTGATTGCCGTCGCAATTAATGTTTTTTCAGATTCAAAATGTCTTCTCGATTTCAGGTGAAAAGTAGAGAAAATTACTCATCGCAAAAGCGCGCCGTGTAGTAATTATCTACAAATCAAATGCGTCACATTATTATGTGTTACTGCGATTAAAAACGTTTTCATTAACATGTTCACTTAATCAAGTTTCGACGATGACAATGTGTCAAAGATCTGCTTGATAACTAATGCTAGCACTTACGTGTTATGCAACTAATGTGAAATTGATTACGATAAAATTTCTTCTGCGGACATCTTCGAGATTCTTGATAATTGATGATCGTATGACAAGTTGAATAGTCGTTCATGGGCATGGTCGAAGCTAATGAGACTTCATTTTTTTACACAGAATTCTGACGATTTCTATGAGGCCATCTATCATTATCATTCAATGATTTTCGGAAGTAATTTTATTGATAAACTTATCCCACGACGAAAATTTGCGAAACGTATTTTTTGTAATAACTTAATTGATCCATTGATTCAACAGATGATAAATTATGATGCATTTTGTAGAAAGAGTGTTAATGCAATATTTATGAATGAATTCCCCATTAGTGATTTTACAGAAGAAAAAAAGCAGCATCGACAAAGCTTATAGAACATCGACAATATACTTAGAATTTTTTTTGTTTGTAATCACAGTTATTTGACAGGTAAATTGTTTTCATTAAATGGATAATGAGTATCTAGTTATTATGAGTTAATGGAATTTCAATGATTTTCTGATCATTATGCATATTTTTTGCGGTGATCGGTCGATGTGATGAAAATAATCAATTTATATACAGGTTATGATGACTAGAAATAAAAATAGATCTAAATCCGGATGTCTTCATTCAGTACGAAGTTTAATCTGTTAAAAAACCACGTGATCACATGTGACTAACAGTGTGTTTTCCGTTCAGCCACATCGGTCACCGGTGTCCGACAACGCGATACTGAAAACTCGGTTCGCATTCAAAAAATGACAGATTAACACTTTAAGTGGCAAAAACATGGTACTAGATGTGTTAGTCTATTATTTTTTTTTATCAAACAACTAATGGTCTTGACTAATCGGCCATTTTCAATACCTCTAAATAAAGAAAACTAAAAACATTCCAGTTCAACAATGCTTTAATTAACGATATCTAGGGTTGCCATAATTGCCAAGCATTGATACTTGACGTTTCAGTGCCCAAAAATAAATCATGAAAAAAGTGGGTAGGTATTGGTTTATTTTACTCTAAAAAAATCAAAAAAATTTAAGCAATCAAATAAAATGAACATGTTGAATAATAAAAAAAGGTACAAGACTAATTCTTTTGACGTGAAAACGTCTTTACAGTGATCTCGTTACAGTGATAGTCGGTCGAACTTTCTTGTGTGACGAAATACCGTTAGATTTGAGTATCGGACCAGTGTAGGCGCATGCGCGTGATTGTTATGAATTATCTTTATGTAAGGTTATAAATAAGTGTAGCGTGGAAACGCGTTTAGCTAGGAGGTTGATTCTGGTGTCATTTTAAAGAGCGTGACGAGTATTACTAGGACCCAAAGTTAGACAATAAAAATATTTATCCTAATATAAGTTAAAGTCGGTATTAAATTGAAAATTTCAAACTCCGCATATTTTTTGATTATAACATGCAGAGTTTTCGTTCGAATTCTACGAAACTTACAGAATACTTGACAATACGTAAAAGAAGCATTGCATTAAAATTTGAATTCAAAAATTTGAATATTACGGGAAATAGGAGCATTTGTAGTAAATAATGTTTTACTGCGCATACGCGAAATGTAATTCTATATACTGTCAACAGATGGTGCCATCAAAAGCTACTCTACATAAAACATAAGAAAGGCGTAATTCGGGTCCGCACCGTAGATTTTTCGTGGAAACGTCGGTATAAATCATAAAACAAGTGTTTCGTATTAATATGTAATTTAATTATCAATCTCTTTAATACAAAATTTACACAGAGTAGTATAATGGTTACAGAATAGATAAATAACAAATTTATCGCATGTAGAAAGGGTCTGTGGTAGCTTGTGATTTATCTATTCTGTAACCATTATACTACTCTGTGTAAATATTGTATTAAAGATATTGATAATTAAATTACATATTAATACGAAACACTTGTTTTATGATTTTATCCCGATGTTTTCACGAAAAATCTACGGCGTGGACCCGAACTGCGCCTTTCTTGTGTCTTTTAGCCCAGTCTTAAAGTTGATTTTACTTTCTGTGAATTACAACACTTTCTTCTTTCACATTATTATAAAATTGGCCGCAAGTTATTTTACAATTATAATAACAGATTAAAATTGCTTCAATTGTCTGCACTGACTGAGTTTAGAGAGAAATAGTAATACGAGACTGAGTAGTGAAATTCGGTGACAGTCCTGTATATACGGGACGTATAGCAACCCTAACGATATTCTCAATTTAAATTTTCTTTCTCCTGTTAGCTTCTTCTAGCAAGTAGCACATTTTGCATAGACGTAACCATAGATGAAGAAAAAACATTTTGCATCGATACAATAATCAATACTACTAAAATTGCATAAAAATAATATCGAGATGCATACACAGAATGATAAATATTTTTATTTTGTTTCCTTGTAGCATTTAACAAGGATTTGTCAATATTTCATTAAAAAGTTTGACTAAAATGATTTTTTTTTAAAAAATCATCTAGATTTCTTATAAAAATGTTTCGTAAAGGTAATTTTGAGTCTTCATTCCGAAAAAGAAGCACCCGTAAAGAAATACTTCAAAACTACTAAACAAAAAGGATTACAAGAATTAATCGTTATTAGGAATCATTTCTTAAATTGCAAATGAAACTAAAACAGAACAAACTAATATGTCCTTTTACACTTTAAAAATCTGAAGGCTTTCATATTTTATGAGCAGTCATTCAGGGACTCAGGCAGTAAACGTAACACTTTTTTACGGACGTGTTTGCATCTTTTTTACAAGACACTCAGAACTAAGAGTCATTTTTATTGTTTTTCGTGGGTGAAAGTAATTCGGATGTCACGAGACACCACTTGTGTTGTTTTTATTACGACAAAAAGTGTTTAACAGTTGTCGGACACGCCTAGTGAATCCCATTCTGTACAAAAAGTGGGATTCTTTATGAATCATAAACCGAACTTCTCCAGTTGTTCAACTATTAGATGGTATCTGTATTATACAAATGTTGTATTTTTCCAGCAATTTCGGTTTAACGTTGAATGATTCTACGAAGTAAGTTTCCGGCTGACTGACATCTATTTGTCATTACGCGTATTTTGCTATTGTGATTTACGGCATTCTATCGTGTCAAGTCAGAAATTTTAAGAAAGGGCAATTCTTGGCGTATTTTAAGTAATTCGTCCTTGGATCCGTCAAATTGAGTGATTTTTATGGTGAGAAAAATGGTTTGTTTATGTTTTAATACCTTGATTTCAAGACATGTTTCCTCCACCAGAAACGAACATGTTGAACATGCCACTGTAAAAAAAATGTCTTCTTCCACGCTGCATTCTTTTCAAAAGAAAATGTATCCCATTTTTCAATTCAATCTCTTTTATTCATCTCCAAAATGCTTCTTTATTTGAGTATTTCTCTCTAACTCACTAGCAGTTTGCTTACTAACAATGCTATGAAGTATTTTATTTTACACAATATTCTAAAATTTGAGAAAAGTTATGATACAATATTTGTAAATTCAATTAGTACCAGTTGTCGTTTTTCAAACATTACTCGTTCTAATTATATGCTTTAACTTTTGTAATTAAATATAGAATTCCAGTTATTTATTTTACATGTAACTTCGTGAATATTCAGTGTTTTCAGTGTATTTCAAACGAAAGGCAAAAATCAATCCATGTTAATGCATAGGGTCTAATGCATGCCTATTCATTGTTTACATTTTTTTTATATTTTCATGAGAAGTTCAAATTAGAAAAACGATGAACTTTTCTCCTTCAATCATCTTCATAAAAAATTAATCGAAAGTACAAATTGTATGGATGGCTTTGCATCAGAAAAGCAGAAGGAATGAAAGAATTATTAATTACATCTATGATACTTTCATTTCCAAAAACATTTATTCACTGATAATCTGTTAAATAAATGCGAGACTAAACAATTACACTTTATTGAATAGTCGTGTTGTTCGGATCGCAGTGAATATGATGTTAGCATGTACGCATGTTCTAATATTTGTACTGTGCAGCTTTCGTTGAATGTATTTGTATTTTTCGATAGATGTAATTCCAGATCTCTTACATCACGTATCAAATTTAACTATTTCCAAAATACTTGGATGTTTTACTCCTGATAAGTACTTTAAAAAAATAATAATACTCTGAAAATAGTTCTGATGTTAAATCTCTTTACATAATTATTCCCATGCAGGTCAATTTGTTATTGGTAATTCTGGATTTAGGTAAAAATCATATAGATAATATTATCTACATGAAATAAATGCTAATGTGTGTACTGAAAAGCTTTTTAACCTAAAATGCAACAATAAACGGCATATCCTGGATATGCCCACCCATTTGGATTAATGTTATTATCCTAACCTTCCAATGAGCATCAAAAACTTCCGATGGAGCATGCAACGAGTGAAATCACCCATAGGGATATTACACTTAGTGAGTTATGACTCAATAAAGCGGCTTGAAGAAAAGAATGATGGCCGTAAACATTTTTGAATTGGTCACCAGTCGTGGGAGTTGAAGTTAAAAAGAAAAGTGTCACTTAAATTAATACCAAGATTTATGTATCCTGCAGAAAGTTCAAAGAAACGATATAATTGAGTCTTAATATTTTGACATTTCTTGCAAGTGCAATGGAATGTAAATAATAATTGGTTAATACACCCGATTGTTTCAAACATACAATTTGCATTAATTCACATCTTCGTACTATTGATTGTTTAATCAAATGTTTCGGAATAAAACCGTTTTCTTCTAAATTATCCGTAAATAGAAAATAAAACTTACTTTTACATGTGTTTTTCTTTACTATTACCTATTACAACGAATCGTTAAAACTCGAAATGTATGATAGCAATCTATGATATAATATGTTTAACTTCATACATTATTCATAAAAAGGCATTCCGAAAAGTTAATGGTGACTGAGTCTAAGTGATAAGATTATCGAAAAGCTTTTCAATTATTTTTGTGGGAATTAGAGCTGGGGTTTCTTTCCTTTGCTTAACACTTAGTAATTTGAAGCTTTGATGAATACTAACATCGCACTTTTTCATTTATAGAACAACTTATCGATTCAAGGCACGTTTCCTTTCCGTTGTACGTATGTATTTTAGTTTTACAGTGCTTTAGAATCTTACTTGGACCTGATTTCTTGGATACGAAATGGCATGAGTCCCAAGCGTCTTTCTCTCTCTCTTTGGACTCGATTCAGTTTTCTTTCTCTTGCAAAATGTCATAATAGCGGCAGAAATGAAAATAAATATAAAAATTAGCACGATTATAAGGATTTTATTCTTTTCTCTCTTTGGTTATAAAAGTTTAGTGCATATATTACAGAGTCCTTATCTTTAGAAGAAAATGTATAACTGAAAATAAGGAAAACTTCAGCATAAATTAGTCTGTAGTTCCGTTTTCCATATTTCATTCTCAATAATAAAGCAAACGCATTCTTTTAAAAATGAACATAAATATTTCCTCATTTCTGTTGTTAACTGCGTGATAATTGAGGTAAAAAGAATTTAAAAAATTCATGCTCAAACCAAAAATATCAAGACCTTGATCTCCTTTCTGGTAATACATTTTAGAGGTCGCACGAACATCTATAAAGCAACTCTGCTAATAGAAAATGTCGAACCAGACTGTTTCTTTTTTGACCTAAATGTCAAAGGGGTATATCGGATAGGTTTGGGTTGAAGAGCAGGTAATTTACAGCGAATTAACGCGAATTCCATTCCTTCCAAAGTAACACGTCAGACAGATAGTTAGAGTTATTGACCCGGTATGTCATCTTCCTGTTAAAATTCCATTAGCAGTCTAAATGAATACAGGAAGACTGACTAGGTGCACTTTTAATTTGTTTCTAGCTATTTTTAACTACTGAACTTTACGAGTAACTCCTGTGTTTTTGTGTCTATGATCAATCATTTGATAGGTTACTAGCATTCTAGAGTAATGTTCTTAATTTTTATTCTGGCATCTGTATCCTTACTAAATACGTTTTTATTCTAACTAATCATTTATAGTTGACAACTCTTAAAAATACCAGCTGAAGCCGGACGTTATGTTGCCTAAACAAGAATTATTGTTGAAATAAAGCGTAAAATCCTTTTTTTGAATTGGTCTTTTTGAAATGATTGTCTCTTATTTATGGAATTTGAAGAGAAAATATATATTCTTATTTCATTTTTTATAATTATTAGACCTTTTATTTTTGTAATTGTAAATGAATATATTCATGCGCTTGTCAAGATTTTTTTATTTCGCGCTATTGCCATCACCAGAAGTATCGGTGCTCGGGGTGAACAAGTTGTACTATTTCGTGCATATGTATTGCCATCCAGATATGAAATTCATATGCATGAGGCACTTGATCAGTGCTTCTCCTAGTTACGCCACTTTTCACTGTAAAACATTCGATTAAATTGCTTATTTCCTTACATTTTCATTTAAGAATTTTTTAAACATCCATTTCATTTTATTACTTGATTCCGAAACCAATCTCAACTGTCAGTCAACTGTACTTTTCACAGATATTTGCAGTAGCGTTGTGTTAGAATCGCCATATTCAATTAAGAGAAAGTATTTTACTCTGTGCCCATGCATTGGATTATACTCCTTTAATTTAACTCATAAAAAGAAATGTGCTGTATTTCCCTTCGATATAGACTAATGTAAGCTGTATTTACAACTCATGTATTTATATGAAATCTCAATTGAAAGACATTTTCTTCAGTTTGTATCCATAACTCATATCAGACATTCATTTAAATATTGGAAAATACATTTTTATTGGTGCAACACTTTTCTTAAGGTAAAACACGAATAGTTTTTATAGATTATCTATACTTATAAAAGGCAATGTTTGTGTGTGTGCATGTGTGTTTGTCTGCGATGTCCAGACGAAGCTATCGTACTTACAGCCATGAAATTTGGCACACAGGTAGTCGTAATGGTGACTGAATGCACCTCGAAGCCGAAATTTTTAAATTTAATCTAGAAATTTTTTTATGTAATGTTTTGTGTTGTTTTGGTTGATTTTTCACACTAATTTCTCAATAGAATGGTTTCAAATAACTGTACGAAGAAAATAGATACACCATCGGAAAGAGCACGCGATTTCCATTCTAATGAAGTTAGTTTTCAATTTCTAACGCAATTTACTGAATTTTGAGAAATTTTTAAAAAATACCCAGTTTTTGCATCGAGATGTTACTTTTGATTTAAAATTTGTTGCATCCGACTTTCTAATAACACTATTAATTTCAATTTTTTTCAGATTATAACTAGAACGGTTCTGTCGGATTTAAAACAAGAACGGTTAAAATATCTTTCCCCGTGTTTTTTTTTTAATTAATTTTTTTCTGGACGGTTGAGAGTTATTTTTCTCGATCGAGTTCCTCGCGCGGCACTTCTTCGGAACGTAGCTGGTTGAATTGAACAATTTTGATTGGCGGACGCGCAGGATACGTCATGACCTTCACCTGAATGAATTACTTCAATTATTATTTTCGGATTCAATTTTATATTTTGCTTGCTGTATAATAATTATTTTCACGTTCCAATTTTGTAATATTGTTTTGGATTAACGTACTCTGTACTGTAGCGCTAAAAAAAAAATAAACAGGAAAATCAAATAATGTGTATCTTTTGTTTTGATTTTGTTTTAAAAACTTTTTCGTGTCATTGTTGTCATTTTTTCCCCAGCCCTGATTCCACGGGCAACGCCGTGCGCGTACTGCTAGTTAAAAATAAAAAAGAAACTTCGATTCTAGAGCCATAGTATCATGAATACAGAAATAGTGAGATTAAAGGAGGACAATGAATAGTTTTTAATTGTTAAATAAATAAGGTAATAAATTATGGATGGATAATAATTAACACATAATTTTAAGGCCACTCTATATGAGAATATTGGATGAGTTTCTCTTACATTGTATATGAGGACATATATATTAGTTAAAACCTTAAATCTTCGTTTTTTTCTTCACACAGCCATAAAACAGTATTTCACCCAGGAACTTTGAATTAATTTGATCCATTTTCAACCGTTTTAATCCTCTTAATAAACCTAAGATGCTCGTCACGTTCTGAAGTGCTTCATTTTTTAAAGGACAAAAACTGAAGTTTTACGACTCTGAATTATTTTGTTGGAAGGAAGAAATACAAGAAGAGCATTACATTTTGGACAATAACATCTTTTTTTCAGTAACAAATCATTATAAATAACGTTTCAAAAGAAATGTAAATTTACGAGCGGCAAATTGTTGCAAAAAGTAGTAACGCTGGTGCAAAAAAGTTGAACTGAACAGCTTTTAAAAGCCCATGAAATAAGCTTAGTTAACATTCTTTCCTGCCATTTGACACTTGCAAGGGCATGAAAAAAGTTGCAGCAATCCTTCTTAATTCTAGTTTTTATTTTATTTTTTTACACAAGTGAGCAGAAGTTAAGATCGGGTGGTCCCATCAAACTTCAAATGACCGATCATCCATCAGCTACCATGCCTTCTCCATAAGGTTTTGTGCTGAGAGATAAGGAGTTTCTCTTACGTTTGAATGTGTCAAGTCGATGAAAGAAATTGCAACACTAACTTCGAGCTCGGTAATTCTTGCTATAATGAGGACAATAGCTGTTCTACCCAGAGGGCTGTTGTTTACAAATATGATTGATTTTCTTACCGAGATGAAAACAGGTGTATCATTTTTCTCCTTGCCACATCTATGTGGTTATGAACTGACTGCAGAAAAATAATTATAAACTTCCTCAACTGCCTATTATGTTACCAAAAATCTAAGCTGAATCATCTCACTTTAATTTCTATAAATTTATAGTTGACATTTTTAGCATGTAAAAATTGAATAAATAATATAACTTCCTATTAAATTTTCCTTCCTTTCATTTTCTTTTATTGACTACTTTAAAAAATCGTTGTACGATGATTAATTTTTATTTCCCCCTTGAATGCATGATTCTCTTTCTATATATGTATACTTATACTCACATGTAGCCAATAAAGAATGAGTTCATTATTAGTGAAAAAATAGTGATAAAAATATTTACTTAAGGTCTATTCTTTATACAAGCAATTATTATTGAACGCTTGTCAGGAAATCCATTTTATATGTTTAAATTTATTCCTTTTTCGATTATTGTTGCTTCAGAAAATTAAACATTGGTCACTTAAATTAGTCGAGTTAGATTTAGTGTCAAAATGTATATCATTCCTTGCCTGAATTTGAAATGTGCGAATTTTTAAAAGAATACCATCATAGAAACCTGAATGATTGGAAAATACCGTTATGTAAAATTGCATAAAAACTTGAGTAGAAATCAAACAAGCTTGCCCTTTTGACGTTTAAAACTCAAATTTAGAAAGACATATTTCAGAACAAATGTTATTTATAGACAATAAAAAATAATTTTGACAAGATATTAACTATTATGGCCTTGATGCTGTATATTAAATCCAAAATCTTGAGCTGGTTGGCAAGATGTATAAATATACATTGTTTATGTAAATCTTCCTTCTTTAAAATAATGTATGCACAACCATTGTAGAAAAGACTCAATTCTAGTTGCTGTCTTTGTTAATTTTTTAACACAAATACAATTTAATTATTTCAAGGAGGCCATAATGAAAGCTTTACATTTCGAGCAGCGGATATTAAATAAGAGATTCAGCCTTTTCGTTATTTCTACAATAATTGGCCTCTAAGAAGTAACTTTTATATTAGACTAAATTGCTATAATCAACGAATTATCTCAAGGATTTCTATCTTTTTTAAAGACATTTTGCAGTTATTATTGATTATTAACTCTTTATCTTTCTATGACATCACATTGGTGTTGATTGCAAAATTAACTTTAAATGCCGACAAATTTACGAACTAAACTCTTCATTATTATGCGTTTGTTAACTAGTGTCAAACATTAAGGTGAAGTTATTTTTATTTAAATTAAATTATACAAGCCGACTGAGGTTTATACAGATGGCCTTAAAATATATTTTTCAAAAATGGGCCTTGCCTATATGGATATTTTAATGTTTCGTTATTTTTTTCACAAAAGTATCGATATGAAGAACTAATTAGTTTAAAGTTAGATCGGCCTACAAGAAAAAAAATTCAGGTTCAGGCGTCAATAATCGGGTTTTCAAAACTGATGTGAAATTTTTTTTGATTTTCCTTTATTTTCATTCGATTTACAAAATATCATTCTCTTTAATTGAATATTGTCACTTTAAAATACCATTTCCACGTTCAGAAGATATCGCTGAAAGGTAATTTAGAGTTCCAGTCCCTTTCATTGTTTTAATAAAATATGCAAATATTATCTCGTTTGTTTTCTTTGCTGAAGAAGCTGTATATCGGTTAAATTTCCTAAAGCTTAATGCTTCTGGGATTGTTGATATGGCAAATTAATCCTTTTCAAAAAGCTCTAATAAAATACAATTATTTTTTTGTTTCATTAAGTAAAAATTTGAGAAAGAGTAAAACATTCTTTCTGATATGCGAATTACTTTTGATTGAAACCAGCCTAAAATTTTAAAATAATCTTTCCAAAAACACCAGTTTCTTTCATGGTAGAAGTATATGAAACAAATATGAAACACAAATCCAATATTCTTGGCTAATTACGGTGATTGGTTATATTCTCACTGCACAATTTTAAATTGCCGTGAAGAAATTAGTTTATTTCTGTTCCTCTTGAATACTTGTCTTCAAAATGTAAGTAAAGTTACGAGTAAAAATCAATAAATTTTGCCAAAAATATGTTTTAAAAAATTTGTTACATTTATAACCAGTTGGAAGAATTTTATTTACTGATACCTATATTTGGAAAGTAATTTCGCATTGCATATACCAAAATTAAACTTCTATTTAAATTTAGAAAGAAAGGTATCTGTAAAGAAAATATATTTCAAAAAAGTTTTAAATAAATAATCGGTTGAAAAGGATATTTATGAAATGATGCTATCAATTTTCATCGGTTAATTAACATTCGAGAGGACGTGCAGATTCCATGCTCGCCGATGTAAATAATAAACGAATCAAAGTTTTAGCACAGTGTTAAAATTTTACGAAGTGTCATTTATGGCGGCATGAATTCATAGGAACTCGGTGAAGAATTAATGACGGAAATTAACATGATTTTTTTATCTTCTTAGATCAGTTTCGTCACATCAAAACATATAAGACCTTGGTAAGGAATTATAATATCCTTCCGGCAGTTTAACTGACGGCCCATTCCATATGGTTTACTAGACAACAGTGTGTACAGTTTAGATTCGAGTATCTTTCAACATTAAGTTAATTAGTTAATTATCGAAATTCATATATTACTGCAATTACCTTCTAAATTATTTATGCATCTAGTTTTGGTTGGTTTATAATTAAATTCATTTAGAAGTTAATGATATTAGCAAAGCGACTTATTGAAAAATTAAAGAACGTACTGAAATGGTGACACGGTATTAAATGTTCTGTGTATGACCTCCTTTTATATACGTGCATGATCTCCATTTATATAGACCCTTTTCATTTCGTATAATTTCTCCAGTCACTATTAATACAATAGCTAGAAATGGATAAAACTTTCATCATAAAACATAGATCAGTCTTATTTTAAAATTTTAGGAGTGATATCAAAGTAAATGCAAAGGTTATTTTATGAGCAAATATTGTTCATATACATTCTCAAAATCACTCTAAAATTACAGAAATGTGATATTTATTATCTTTGGCAAAGTTTTCTTACTATTTATGTGGGACATGGCATAAGACTGCTTGAGAACTTTTTCACACATAGCATTGGTCATTATTTTATATTCATCACAGTCCGCTCCGGAATTCTGCTTCACAAAAATAAAATCAGTTTGGCTTCACATTTTCTTTTCTTTATGTCAACTACTAATGCTCCACTATTTCAAAATGCCATTGACGTTATAAATAGAACATTGAACAAAAACGCTTTGGTTGATAATTCTTTACTTTTTTTCCTGTTAAACATTAAAATGCCTCAACCTTTTTGAAATAAAAACTAAAAACTATTACCATAATGCTATTGTAGTGCAAGATATGATGAACAATACCATTCTGCTGATTGTGTGTGACGATTCCTTCCCTATTGAGTGTTAAATGATGTAAGAATTTCTTAGCTAATGAGTCTTGAGCACTACCCTTTTCCTGGCTAAATGCCATGGTAGCTATTAATTTCTGTCAGACACGATTTGGAACCTACATTTGGTACTCACATAAAGACGTTAAAACCAGAATATTTACTCAAGAAAATGCAGTATGATTACAGAAATTTTTCTTTGTTAAAGTTTTTTTGCCTATCATTACCTCATTTTTTTTCAAAAATGAGCTAATGATAGTTTTAGCGAGACATAGATGCCTGTTTCAAAAATTTATAATTGCATAGTCAATGGAGTACTATGTCCTCATTAATTTATAAAAAGAATTTTAGCTAAAATTTTCTCGTAACAATTTTTTATTTTGAAAACGGTTTGAATTCGTCCGTAATAATCAATAATTGAAACAACTTTCTAATCGTATTAACTATTAATTGATACGATTCCATGATCAGTGCTCTTAAATTTGGTTTACTTGGTTATCTTAAGGAAATAATTTACTTTTTATTGTTGATTTATAAATTTTATAAAAGATAGCTAAATTTATTTCCTCGTTAAGTCGATTAAATGCTTACTTGGATGTTATTTTATTATTTATTACTAATATTCATAGATTTTTTTTACTTCAAAAATACATTTCAGAATAGCGAAATTCAGTTGAAATTTAAGTTCAAAATTGCTATTGTTTATATTTTCGTATTATTTTTGTTTTTTAAAGTAATATAAGTGCGTGCATTTACAGCTGCAAATACGTTATTTCCTTTAACAATTTACCTAAATATTATTGTATAAAATTTTTTTACAACTTTATAACTTTGAAAACATTATCCGAATTTTTATAAGATTTACCAACATTTTTTGTTGCTTCAAACACAAATGGTTAAAATCTTCTCAGTTCTTGAATAAATAGACCATATTCAAAAATAATGGCTAAATATGAACCATAACAACCTAACTTAAAGATATTTTGTGTTTGGTTCAAACTTGTGCACAGAATGCTATTTCAAGGTGCGCAGGTATATGACAAATACTATTCTAATTTTACCTAATTAATTTTCACAAAAGTTGAACTTTCATTTTTCAGATTATCCAGTTTCCATTTTTCCTAAAACAGTGTTATAACGCTTTTATCTTAAAATTTCTTTGTATTCATGATTTATTATTATCAACAATATTTCAGTGAGCAATATGTTTACATGTAGAGTTTACACAGCTGCATCTACTTTTGATTTCTGAATGGTGAATTACGTGTTGCGTTCATTTCTAAGAAAGTATATATAGATGGAACGATATAAAACCTCCCTTTACATACTTTTTATGAGTCAAAGTATTCATCTTTTATGAATCAAGAGTACTTTTTTCACTTCACTGAAGGAATATAAAATTTACTTTTAGAATCAAGACGTCACGGATTAATCGTCACTTTTAAGATGACAAAGCCTCTGTATTATGAAAGGGACTTATATGGTAAATGTAGCCCTCGTGAGCAGTAAAGAAGCTCATTAACTTTCTAGAGATAATGTTTGAAGAGTTTTCTGAAGCACTCCCCTGCCAATTATCTTGTCCTAGAAATAAAAAAGGGAGTATTCTATTTAACTTAATGATGATGGTGATCTAAGGTAACGATGACTCGAAGCCTTCCTCCGTGTTGAATCATTTGAATAATTCTAGATGATCTTAGTTTGTAAAAATGAATGGGTAAAAGTTAATATATGCAATGACTTGTTGTATTATCAAAGTTATTGAAGAGTTCTCTATGTAAAAATTGTAGAATTTAGTTTTAGCATGCGACCAAGGTGTTTTTTTATATTCAACTATATTTCTTCTCATCTTTCCCGATATTTTAATTCGTATTAATTATTTAAATGACTGACAAAGGGTATCTATCTTAAGAACAAGCCCTGATTGCTTTCCTTTTCGTATGTCTGTAGATTCAAGGCTTAATTTTGCAGGCTTGCATTCTAAACGTTTGCTTTTGACATAGATGGATAGCGAATTTGATTTCGTAAAGCATACCACAAGGGTATCTTTATATACAACAATATTTTTTCCTTCATTTTCTATACAGGGTAGTCATAAATTATTGGACCCATTTCAAAAATTAATAAAATAAACTACGGGAATGTTACAACTACGTGTTTTTTTAAAAAAATGAGAGCGCATTTAAAAATATGTTTTTTTTTCAGATAGGTAACGCTCCTTTACGGTGGTCTAGGGGGTCGTAAATTATTGGACATCTCCCATTCTGAGAACCATTATCTGCGAAACTATTAAAGCTAGAAGAAAAATAAAAGCTTGTATTTGTAGGGAATTTTACGCTCTTTAATTTGTTAATTCGCATGTAGTGTGAAAACTGAATATTTTTGAGATATTCAAGAAAAACTAGAAAAGGAAACCAGAAAACGCGCATCGGCTTCTGCTGATAGGTAGCCATTGCGTGTGGAAATCTCTCGCTGTAGCAAATTTAGAACGCCGTAATGGTACACCACCTACCTGAAAAAAGAACTTTTTTATTTGCGCGCTCATTTTTTAAAAAACGTAGTATTATTATTTTTTAATTAATTTTTGGAAATGGGTTTAGTAATTTATGACCACCCTGTATTTTGATTCTTATTAACTGTTTGAATCGCCAACAAATGATATCCAATTAAAGAACATTCTTAGGATACTAATCGTTGTCGTTTTCGTATGGCAGAATATTTAAGATTTAATTTTGAAGGCACGCCTTTTCTAATCATTTACTTTTGGAATAGATGAATAACGAAAAATATATATACACTAGTTTCGATGGTGAAATACATGTAGCCACCATCTTCTGTTCGGGTGTGTTTTCCAATGAACTCCCAAGAGTGTGACGGTTGTTAGATTTTGTTGAGGTAAAAGAACAACGTTTACATTGATTTGCGGCATCTGTTAACTTAAATAGAATACAATGAATTTTAGATGTTTTTGCATCTCTCTCTAAATATTCATTAAAAATTAGTTAATTGGTGTAAGATTTATGACGTAAGAACTTGAATGCTTTCAATTGTAATTTAATCTATACTGATTTAAATTTAAACGTAATCAAGTTTGATACTATTACGGGTTTATATTACACACAGACAGAATAACCATATTTTATTCCTCGGCTGAAGTTCATTTTCGGCATGTAACTTGTTTGCTTGGTTACGAGCTAACGCAGTTACAAATAACAGCAATTGTAATTAACGAAAAAGATATTTATTTATTAGCAGACTTATCGTAATTTACTATTAAAATGGAATGTGATGATGAATGTATGTTATATTGACTACAAATCTTATATTTGGAAGATCGTGGTTGTGATTTGGGTTGGAGGCCTCTTTTATTCGTTGTCTGCAAGTTCAGAAGAGCCTATATCAGTGATGGCGAACCTTTTTGAGAAGTGGGTCAAATTTTGTTCATTATTTTTTAATACTAGCCCGTGGGTCACTAAGTCAGTGGCGTCACTTGGAATGGATATCAATAATCTGAAAACACTAAAATTTGTTATTAAAAAAACTTGACGGTTGAACTTTTTTTCTCACTTTTAAAATCCTCTACAATAAATTACGTTTCCCTTTTGTTTTGCAGCTTTTACTTTTTACAATGAAGTTTATGAGCGACTGTCATGAGTAATACACAGGTTCAGTGACATTTAATTTTTAAATATTTTCGATTGTCTGTTCTCTGTTTTGTGATATAAAAAATAAGTTTATAAAAATCAAGGAGTGGGTCATTTAAAATGCCTGCGTGGGTCAGTGTCTGACCCTCGAGTCATAGGTTCGCAACGACTGGCCTATATCTTTTTCATATGAAAATTCTTGCGAAGAAATATATTGCAACTAAAAATGTAATCACGCCTTCTTTATTTTTCATAAAATATCTTTTCATATTTTGAATTTTTTTTTTAGTTTAAAACCTACCCTTGGTTACTAATAGTGACCTTTCTCATTTTGTTCAGAGGAATTAAAAAGCTCTGCTCAGTATGACTGGTTCACAGAAATCATGGGACAAAGATGAAGTCCACTTAAGTGTGCTTTGTCAGAATTAAACCCTTGCGCTTCGATTTAATTCTGAAGAATTTTGCAATAAAGCACCATTTAATTTGAGTTAGTCACTGCATGAAATAAAGTGTTAGGAAGAAAACAACATATTTTAATTTTAAAGTTTATATATTTTGTAAATTAAAAGCATATTATTAGTTTAAATATAACTGTAATTTATTATGGAGGATCAAAATGAAAAAATAATGGTGAACATACTTTTATTTGCATGACGAGTATAGCTCGTCATTGTAGCGGAAGGGATTTTTTGATTAAATCGTAAACGCATAATAAATAGGAAAAGCTGAGCATCTAAATAAGAATTAATGAGCTCTCGAACTGTTATTAAAATGAAACCTATTACCAGGCTTATAGTCCTCATGAAGTCCATTAGTCCATAATTTAAACAATGCTCATCAAAAAACCACTTATGAAAAGTTACTAAGCAATGCTCAGAAATTTATAGAATCAAAGCATATCTAAAACCTAAGGAAATGACATCTAACTGATAATCTATTTAGGATATAAGTATAAGCCAACATTAAATTGTTGTAGACTGCTTCGTAAAAAATCATGATGTTTTTCTTGAATACCTTTATGGTCTTTTTATGAGCAGGACAGCTTGAGAGAGTGTCCAAGCATCAGGAAAAGTACATGCCTTTAATGATAAACATACGAGGATGGATCCCAAAAACAGATGCCGAGCACTGGCTCAATGGGCAGGGACGTGATTTCTACCAAGACGGGTTAAACAAGTTGGTCCTACGTCCAGATAAATCCCTAAATAGATTTGGTAATTATGTGGAAAAGTGATTGGCAAGTATGCCTCTTAGTTCCCTTTTGTATTTTCTGTCTATTAATTCTGTCTATTATATTCTAAATAATTTTTTATTACCCATATAAACTTTTTTTTGGATCCTTCCTCTTAAAAAAAGTTGTATTTGAAAGACAAATATTATGACCGGATCAAACTTTGCCATAGAAGATAAAAATGTAACCACAACCTATTAAAATGATTCATTTAATTTATTAATAGATTCAATAATATCCAAACTACAATATATACGAGATAGCAACGAAACTATAACATCAGCTTTATCTCCATTATGTATATAAAAGTCAAATACATATTGCTATTTTCATATGTTAAAACAAAAAAAAATCTGCACAAACTTTTTCAATTAAATTCTCAAAAATTAATTCAGTTTTAATGAAAATGAGAGTAGATTTATAGTTTCCTTTGTGCTTATAGTTAAAAGAAAAAGGGCCTTTTTTTTAGAATGAACCAGAAATTTAATATTTCTAATATGACTAATTTAGTTCCTCTTTACCATTTTCTCTCCATCTAAACGTCTAGTTAACTATCTCATCGCCGATGAAGGGACATACCTCCTTGTGAGGGGTCTGTGCATGGACTACTCGTAATTGAGTTATTTTGCGCTGATTACAGTACCCTTATTGTTATCTGCGACAGTCAGATTATTCAAATTTTACCGAACGTCTTCATGGCAGACCTGGATTTTCTTATGATTTCCAGTTTTGTCCACCGAGTCCTCAAATTCTAATATTTATTGTAAAGGAATTGACATGATCTCTCGTACATTATTTCTTACAGCTCATTTCCCCTAATCTAATGTATTTCTTTCTTTCTTTTTGCAATCACTTTGGTCAATATATTTAAATTTTCGAAGAATTTTTAAAACAAGAACTGTAAAAATGTGACACGATATGCTCCAAAAATATAGACAGCATAGACAGAAGTGATTCCAGTTTGTAGCCTAAACATAAATGATTTCAACTGCTCGAATGTTCATCTTGTCTTGAATAAGATGCTTAGATGCATTCTTGCAACATTGTCCTTCATTATGATGAATAGCAGACGAATTAGAAGGAGCCGCCATTATATTAATTTCAGGTAATTTCCCTTGCCGAAGATAATTATCATCATTAATTTTATTCTGGGTGTCGTTTTCAATTAATGCAGTTTGCTTCATCATTTTTGTTGTTTCTGTAAGAAGTTGTTCTTCAGTTTTGCTGAGAATTATCCATTTTTGAGACATTTTTCCAAGATCATCTCGCACCTTGCACGATATCTCCAAAAAGCCCAATTGTGTCTTCAACAGCAAAATAAAAGATCCTTTTTATTAATCAGTGAATTTTTTGCGGTCATTTTACTAAATATACCATTTCATCCATTCATTTTGCTGAAGAATTCATCATAATATTTAAAGAAATTGATTCAGAAAGACATTAATTGTTCTGTCTCAGTCTGTCTTAGGGTTGCAACATCACCAAACGTCTTCACAGCGTCAGTTATACGTTAATTCAACAATTATTGAGTCAAGTTTAATTTGTGGTTCATCTTTAACTAGAATAATAAATTTTACAAGTTTGGAATAATATCAAAAGTAATTAAAGTTCCTAATTACAGTTTCGCTGATGAAACAGTTCTATTAAGTGAAAACGGATAATTTAATGCAGATAATTGTCGCAATCATACTTTTAACGGAAATGTTTCAGTCTTGACTAAATTATGAGTTTTGCCATTGTGGTACTATGCTAGTTTTATTTAAAAAATCTCAAATAGAATAAAGCTTATATCCTGAATAATATATGAAATATATTGCTCAGAAAATGAAATTTAAAATATGTAGAAACATTTTAATGTTAAACGTTTTAAATTGAAAATATACAGATGTCAGATATCATTTAAATTTTTTAATTACTGCGGAAATTTTCATTCATATTCATAATTCTATCTTTTCGAATTTAAATTAAAAATAAATGTTTAAAAAAACCTTTATCTGGAATTCTTTTGTAAAGTAGTTTCTGTATAACACTAGTCAGCATATCAATAATAGAAGAAACTCTTATATATTCGAAATTAAGTTATTTCATTTTATTTATATTTATTAATTACTTTTTTAATGTTTTTTTTATTTTTCAACGCTAAATGTTTTTCCTATTTTGACAAACAATTTAAAATTAGAAAAAATCAACTTGAATTTGTTGCTTGACATCTTCAAAAAAAAAAGGGAAAAAAACTCGCAAATTAGTTGATAGCTGTTAAACGAGAAGCAATCTTAATCGCTCCATTCTTCATTAAGCTTTTCAATCACCTCCCGTTTTCAATAGGCTTAAATGAAGAATTAACTGCATATTAGCCGTCAAGTCCCATCAGCTACTAATTCTGACACATATTTAGACCACCTACGACGTGTAACTTCAACACGCTTTGACATTTTAACTTCTCTTGTCATTAGAATGCTGGTCAGAACACTCTGGAAACATCCGCTTTTAGTATGCAAAAGACCTAAAGATGTTCAGTTGGCAGTTATTGAAATTCAGAAAGCATACATGACACAACATGTGTTTGAGGTTAACTAGGGACAATTATCTTGGACGAGCAAAGGACACATGTATCGATAGGTAAAGCCTTTGTATTTTGAAAAAAAGTATATAAAAATTAGTTTGAAATTTCATTTTTTTATTCTCTATGCCTGAATTGCGATCTAATTTGATACGATAAAGGAGTAGCATGTAAGTTATTTTTAGCATTTATTTCACAACAGATTTTAATTTTAATTCTTAACTCATAGACGTTAGCTCTTAATTTCTCTTTCAAATATTTCTCTCGCTGGATGAATCCGAAATGTAAGTGCCTCATTGAAAAAGTATAAAATGTTCTTTAGCCAGTTTAAAGGGTTAAAAATAGAAAATTTCACTTTTCAACCAAATCAAATAAAAACAAGGACCTGAGGAAAATATTAATGTATGAAAAGCGAAGTCATTTTGTTCATATTTCTATTTAAAACGTACATTTCTTGTGAAAAAACTGACTTGTTTTCCTTTAAAGTAGGATTTCCAAGCTATTTCTGAAATAGATATTACATGGACTTATGAAAAAATCATATATTTAAATGTATAATTTAGGACAATTTGATTACTTCTGAATGTATTCACATTTATTTGTTCAAAAGATTTCATTTCGATAAATTAAATTGGAACTGATATCACACCAGATAAAAAAATATAAATATCACTACATTTTATAATAAAAATAACTAAAATTATCATAGAAGTGACGTAGAAATGAAAAGACGTATAATTGAAATTTCCCTAAACAACTTTGATTATTAAAAATTGAATGCTACTACTGCAAATTCATTTAAAATCAATAATTTAGTCTTTTAAGATGGTACGAGTATATTACTACGTAGTATGGAAATCAATAAATAAATTTTAAAATTAACCATTTATCATAAAAGTGAGAAAAATCAAAGTTTTATTGCATATCTTAAATACTAATCATACATTTCTTATACGATTTATTATGAAATGAAGGTAGGCTTTTAATTAAAAAAATCTTTAATCGTTGCCTGATTGCCTGTGAATATCAAGCACAGCACTAAGAATTGAGCAAAGTTTATTGAATCTTTTTTCACTGGTCATTTGACAAAAGAAATAAATTCAAAGTTTTTCAATGGAGTTCATTGCGTCTTTAAAGAAAGGTGGAATAACTTTTTCATCATTGCCTAAATTAGCACCAGGTACTTTGTCTTCTATTAATTCATCAATTGTGAATAATTTCGAAGTCATGATATCAGTATCACAGTTCACATACTAGAAAGGAGGAAATTTTAACATCTTAGAAACGGGAAAAACGACGTATAGCCGAAGCTTTGCGTCGTATAAACGAAGCACTTTATCATTACAATAAATACGAAGGAATCGGAACATTGAGGAAACGACGTATAAATGAAAAACGTATAAACGGTGCTTTACTGTACTATCTTCCCTCGATAATTTTTAACTTTCCGATAACTCCCTGATATTCCTGACTCAGCAGTTTTGAGAATTTTTTCTAGCAGGAATGTAATATTGATTTAATTTACCATTCTCTTATTTTTTTAGTTTTTGCTAAGGTTGTTGAATAAAATTGCTGCTGACATTTATATCAATAGTCTAAGCAAGAGATCACTATTGCAAAATAAATTTTGGATAGACTATCTAACAACGAGCCTAGATGATGTAAACAGGCCAGAACTTGCTTTCAAGTGTTCTGCGAAAGGCCTGTAACAACGTTTTGGCAATCAACATTGTCATTTTGCATCCAAATTCTCCTTTTAAGATAAACACGAGGGCGTTTTGTACGGAGAGAGTGTACGTTTTTTATTTCGCATAATCTGAATATTAACAAAGTATGTCTTCTGGCGAAAGAGGATGTAAATGCCTTTTTTATCATTACAAAAATAATACAATAATGGGCTTGATAATTATTTTCCATTATTATAGTAGCCCAGATGAATATTCTCTTTTAACAATGATAAAAATGAACCACCATGTCCAGAGCCATAATTTTGAGCATCATTCTAAACGGTCAAACAATTAATAAATTTTGGTTCAAATGATCATCAATTACTTCCCAAAATGTTTTTTTCTAATCTTTTCAAAATAAGGTTAATCTATATACAAAATCAAATTTCTAAAACTGCAGTGAGTCAAACATTTCAACAATGAAAAACTGTTGTGTTCTTTTTTAACATTCGAATCCGTCATTATAATATGAAAAGCTATAATGAAATCACAAGTGAAAAGTGCTAAGTGTTCTTGTAAAGTAAAGTGTAAGTTAAAGTGTTATTGATAAGTTGAAATGTTGCAGAAAAGCTACTGAGGACTTGTTGGAAGGAAATGGGTTGCTCATTTCGAGGGTTAATTACCCTATAAAATTTCTTTTTAAAATGAGAGTTTTGCATGAAATACGAGATCTTGTAAAGAATGTAATTTTATATTTTTCAAAAAGTATAAAAAAAGTGTTTGAGCAATTAGAAACAATGGTCCCTATCAACGACCAAAGATCTATCTCTAGGTTTATCTGAACATTGCAGAAGCGATTGAATGACCTCAGCAAGTGAGCATTGAAAAGACACTGTCTCGAGCTATTCTGTCAGTTGTGCAATGTAAGACATCTTTCATTAAGGAAGGAGACAACTAATATCGAGTTTCCACTTCTTGCTCAAGAATTGTGAACCGAATGACGTCAACTTTCTGTGCCGACTAGAATACCTCGAATTCATTGCTGACACTTTATTATTTTTATCTTGTAGAATCTCTAACGAAGTCAATATTTTTTCACATTGGTAATTAAGGAACTTTGAATTCAGATGTGAAACTCTGTCAAAGATTTCGAAATCTTTTTGGAAATTTTATTTCGTACTTTTCAATATTGATTTTGGTGATTGATGAATTTTCCTATAAGTGTTACCCAAAGCTGCTGTAACCCGAGGAATATTTCACCAATCGAAGTACCAGATCTCTTCCTTTTAAAAATTTCGTTTCACTCAGTGTTTCTTCTGATTTTGTTGTTTGCAAAGGTTTCTTATCGGTATTACCCAGCCTTGCTGTAACCTGAGAAATACTTCATCACTAAAAATGCCAATATCTTCCTTTTGGAAATTTTATTTCACATTTTGTCGCTTTTGATTTTGCTGCTTGCAAAATTTTTTGCCAATATTAACCGATATTGCACTAATTGCTGTAAACAGAGAGATATTGAAACAGTGGCGTAGCGACAGGGGGGATGTACAGATGCCCTGGACACAAGTCTTGGGTAAAGCCACGAAGACAGAAACAAAACACTAATACGTTTATAAAATAACGACGACAGGGACGACAATAAACGACGGGAGGCCAATACAGTCATGCAGTTCCCCGGGTGCCTCTTAATCTTGCTGCGCCACTGTATTTAACCAGATTTTTTTACGCTTTTAATTAGTTTGCAGCAATTTAGTAAAAAATCTCAATATACAGTAGAACCCCGGGAATCCGAACTAATTGGGGTTGACCTTTGTTCGGATTCCGAGGGATTCGGATTATCCGGGAAATTCGGTAAAATACTCTTGATATACCAAATGCAGTAGAGTATTGACTCTGTGAAGGCGTACGATAAGAGCAACCAGCGATTCGCACGGCACAGTGGCAAACAAGTTGAGGGTAAAAAGAAGATATCTGAGTTTGTTTCTTCTAATTATTGTGCTGTATTCATTCTTAAATACCAATTCGAATACTTCTTTTAAGCTAGGAATAAAAATTAGCTTTGTTTTTTATTCGTATTGTTATTTTCCCTTCATTTTACAGTAAAAAGTTTTCAGAAGATTAAATAAAGATGTTCGCATTATCCGAAATTTCGGATTCCTGGGGTTCGTATTCTCGGGGTTCTACTGTATTTCTATGTAAACTTTATTCAAACTTAATTTTATTTTTGAACTTAACATTAGGTTGATCTTCTTCGGACCTTTGATGCCATTTAGTATCAAATGAATAATATATTTTTAAATGCATTCCTGATTTTAATTTGAGCTGGAGAGGATTTGATGGGGACTAAATGGGAGCATGATCTGTATACAAATGAATAATTAATGAATGATTTAATTAACTAATATGGATGCAATTAATTAATCTAGAATAAATTAATAATTTTAAACACCTATTTCTAATTGCAAAAAATATTTCTAAGTTTTTCTTCAGTTTTTATTTAGTTTTTACTAAAAGATGATAATTTGCAACGGAAATGGTTACCTAAGAAATTTATTATTATGAATTTTTCGAATTGGGTTACAGAAATTTATCAAATACATGTTAAAGAAGGACACAAAAAAGAGGATATATAATTCATATGATTACTTTTATAAATAATACATGCACCATTTTTGATTGCTAAAGTATTTTTGACTATTAAATGTAAGTTTTTTTTCTGATCAGGGGAAATATATCTGTTCTATTGAAAAGAATCTTTGGAGCTAAAGGAAATAAACGTACCTTTATTTTAGACCTATTTAAAATATTCGGCTATAACAAAAAGGTTGCTCTCGGAATAGCTGATGTGGAACGAATAGTTCAGCCTCAGTGGTTCGTTATGTAATGTAAGTGCGGCGTTACGTTTCAGCAATTTACGTTTAAGGAAGGTATAATCTGTATCATCATTCTTTTATCTTCAGCGTCCTTTTTTTATTTTAAGCGAAAAAAATGACTTCGTGATCCACTTAATTCGTTAAAAGCTGATGATCAGGTGGATATCGGTTAAGAGGGCATTTCACTTGGAATCATTCAGTCCACTGCTTATTAACTGATAGTTACTTATAAAAAGCTCTTGTCAAAATCAGCTTAATGAGAATTTGTTAAAAAATTTCTACGGTACCTTAATTTATATTTAATGCAATAAAGTTTTAGTGATCAACTGATTACGAAATTCAACACTGTATTAACTTCAATATATCTCCCATTTATAATTCTTGAATATTTATTTTATTGTAAAAAGAAAACTAAACCATGTAGAAAAAGAGAGAGATGAAGAAATTATTTTTGAAACTTTTTACGATTAACAATTTGCATTTATTTAAAAGAAAAAAATAAAATTATTTTAGTGTTGTCAATTTTACTTGATGCACAGTAGAACGTCATCAAGGGAGACGGAATAAGGTTTGACTTTTCTCCATATTATGGATTTATTTTTTTATTTTTTATTTATTTAATTTGATTCCATGCTAAATCTGCATCTGCAACACTGTTGGTTCAAAATAATGTTGCTTACTCTTACACTGTTACAACAAGACTAAACGAGTATAATGCTTGCATCTAATACTTCTTTCTTTTAAAAGAAATTTCAGATTCTCACGAAAGCTACGAAAAAAACAGAAATTACCAAATCTACCTGTTTTTCATTACAGAATTTGGATAATTACCACAGATAATTATGTAAACATATTCGGAATCCTCCTCTGTCTTTTTTGTGTTAATATTTTGGTGGGCAAATCAGATGGTTGAATTGAGCTGAGTAGACATTATAGATCTCTGATACTGTTCTTGCATTACAAATTTAATAACCTCCATATAGATATTCAATCCAGAGCAAATTATTTTGTGTGTCATTTGTAAGGACTTCAGATATTTTCCTTTATCTTTGACTTAATAAAACTTCTATTCAAATTTTTAATATGAGATTTCTTCGGTATGGGAATCCATCACATTTTCTTCTTATACATTGTCATGAAAACTCTGTTCAGCAGTTTTATAACAAAAATACAAAGTTTCTTTATTCGAAAGGATACGGTAATTTAATGATTCGTGTCAGCCAAAGATTGATTAATGAAATTCCCAAAATCAGCTAAGCATTTAAATTTGTTACTAAAAGAACTTTGGTATGGGTGTTATCTTCTACGGGTATCTGATTTACGCTAAATGCTCTTCTTTTTTCATCTAGTTTAATTTTCCGGTCAATTTGCAATTACACAGTCAAAGAAAAGGGCAGGGCTTCATCTTGTTGGAGGTCACGAACAACTTCTGTGTTTCTTCGTGCAAGAAACTGTTTTATAGCATGTAATGGCTGGATGTCGTTCCGTAATCGAGCCTTTCTGGAATCGCTTCTAATTTACCTGTCTTTGTAAAAGAAGAAGGAATGATTTGCATCCTCCTAAACTGTTCTTCCAGAAAGTCGATTCTAAAAAACGATTTCAGGAAGAAACTGACGATATGGGAAGTAAAGTAAGATTTACTGATTCTCGTTAAAGGGCAGTAAATCGTTCACCGAAATATATGGTTTTTCTCCTCTTCTAACCTAATAAAGAACAATGAGCCCCACAGCCAAGATTTACCTGACAAGTAAAATAGCTTTTGCTTGTCTTTATAGATTGCCAATATTGCGCCTATTCCGATGGTCGTGAGGCTTCGAAATATATATCAAGTTACACAAAATTTATAGCTAAAATTGTTGGCAGTGATTATCACCAAAGTTAGTAGTTGGTATGACAGATTATTTCGGTGATTTTGTTTAAATATGTGGTTTAATTTGTTTTTCGAATTTCTTTTGCTTTATTCTTGATTTGTTTTCATAAATTGTTAAACATAAAGAAAAATGCTTGGACCTACAGCTATGATTTACCTGACAAGCAAAATAACTTTTCTCTTGTCTTCTTAGACGCCCAGAGTTGCTTCTTTTCTAATATTTGTGAGCTTATAAAATAAATATTTATTGCTATTATTATTGTTAGTGTTTATCTATAAGTTTGGTAGTAGCTATGAAAGATTATAGCAGCAATTCATGCTTAAAAAGGGCATTCTTATTTACCTTAGACTTTCTTTATTTTTACTTCAGTATTGATATGCTATATTCTTCTCTTGAAATCTTTCACGGCCTGGTATTCATGTTCTCAGTGCTTTGGGTCATATATTAATGTTTAAGTTGATACAAATGAAACATTGGATGGGTCAAATAATGCTTATTTCATTCGTATGTGTTTTTATGTCTACTCTCCAGTATTTTTATGGATAAACATATTTCACGTTTCCTTAATTTCAAACAAATAGTTTAACAGGATTATTATCATTTCATCAATGTTCTTATGTTATTAGTTATGTATATTGTGTTACGCATTTTGTCGCTTTTTATTCAAATGTCCAGGTCTGTCTCATTAACCTGTAAGATTTTTTTTACTTTTTATATTAAATTCATTTTACAGTCTAAGGTTATATCATCAGTTTTTTTAGGAAATATTAATAGATTTTCATATTTAATCAGCTTTTATACAGAATTGAAGGAAATGCACTATTTTTTCTGATGTTATAAATCATCTCTCATCATTATTAATCCTTATTCTCATAAAGTTATTCATTGAATAGTTTGCTCAGCTCCAAATCGACTAAGGACAGATAGCTAATCTCCTTAATAAATATTACTTACGTCATCTGTTTTCTGTTTATTTGCCATTTGCATTTTGGTGAATAAAGCAGTTTGATACCTCAACAGACATTATATACCGATAGGTATTACATACAGAAAGAAAAATGTATATAATAATACAAAGAATCAAATATAGAAAACTTTCGCATTTTGTCTGTTCTAAAACAATTTTTGTTCTCCATTTCTGATTTTAGACCGAAGTGTTTTGAGCATTAAAGCGTTAATGGAACTATTTCCCTGAGAATGAACTTGAATTTGTTTACATCAAACAAAACTAATAGTATTTATCAAATTATCGGAAAGTGAGAATTTCAGAGGACGCCCTAAAAAAGCCGCGATGCTTTTCGTTAGAAAGCCGATTAGACCAAATTAAATCCAGCCACCTGAACATTCCATTGTCAGTATCATTTTTCAACCAAGCAACACCCTGCTGATTAAGAAGGAAGAATTACAGACCAACGCCCATGGGAACCAATTGTTCGGCAAGCACTGGCTTTTCTTATGTCTTCCTTCAAAAGTGATGATTGAAGCAAGTAAATCAACCGCGCTTTCTTTTAGAAAAAAAAGCACTTTTTTTATATTCGATTTTATCAATGATTTTTCACACAATATCTTACCTGTCAGATTTGATGGATTTGAACACGTTTCACTTCAGTGAGGTTCACCTCCTCAAATCAGTTACCTATAAACTTCGCTACTCGTTAACTCTTCTTACGATTAAGATGCAGCAATTGCAACTTGCCTCAAATAAAATAAATTTACGTGTGCTTTAAATTTCAATATGCAGTGATAAAAACTGATTTGAGGTGCACCTCCTTAAATCAGTTACCTATAAAGTTCGCAGTTCGTTAACTCTTCTTACGATTAAGATGCAGCAATTGCAACTTGCCTCAAATAAAATAATTTTTTGTGTGCTTTAAATTTCAATATGCATTGATAATAACGAGTTATTTTTTGTGTTTCTTTGCAACATCATATTTTTGGGTCACTAAAAATATTCTAGGCAACAATATTTGTCATGCCGCTAGAACTTAACGATGCAATTCACTAAATTTCGATAAAATTTTGAAATTACCTACATATATAGTAGCTGGAAGAAAGGTTAATACCCTGTAACATCCAGTAACCAAGATAGTAATGTGTTAAAAGTCTAGCTCTTGTGGAAATAAAATGTAATAAAATTGTTCTCTGATTGAAGTTTTAACATTGGAAGATTATTACGTCTTTATGATTTGTTCTACTTACTGTTCTAAGAAAAGAGTACTGTAGATTCAAGCGATTAAGACTAATGTTCTCGCCATAAATAAATCAATTTATAATAAGTTTGTACAAAATAAATTGATAATAATGACTTTTGGTCGGTTAATAAGCACCTAATCCATCTGAATATTACGGATGATCTGTAATTAAAAGAATAATAGATTTTAAGGCTGCAAAAAATTATGTACCTCATTATGAACTTACATTTTCTGAAGCAAAAATAATGAATACTATGACAAGAAGTTAGATAATTTCGAAAACACAAACTTTCTTTAGGGAATACCCGCAAACCACTTTTAATAAATGTTTTGTTTTAAAAATTTAGAAAAATCTGAACGCGCATTTCCGTGTCTTCTACTCAATAAATATTTTAAGAAATGTTTCTTTTTGTTAAAATATATTGCACTTTTTTTACCAGCCATCTAGATCTCGAGAACCAAAAGATTTCTACACATAATATAAGTGAAATGGATTTGAATATTATATTCATTAAAGGAAATGCCAAAAATTAGTTAAAAAATAACTTAAGAAAAGCTTGTTTTCTAAATTTTACTTGCTATTTGTTTGTACTTTTTCACTATCGGTGAGTTCGTATTCTGTCCAAAAGTTGGATTTTAATATAGATTTTGGATTAAGAAATTTTTAAAAATACCCCCAAAACATACAGAACCTGCGCTCTAAGAAAATCAGAACAGATGCAGAACTGTGAATGAAAAGATCATTCATATTCTTTAACTGTGAAGTATGAAGAGCCTTTTTTTCCTTAAGAGCCCTTGAAGAAGCTCGAATTTCTTTTTTATGACTGTATTTCTGAGGAAAAAATTCCTGTGAATTACAGTTCTTGTCCGATTTGGTAATAGGACCTTTGACAGTAGTATTTAATAAACATTCCTTTGTTCCATCCGTTGTGAAGTAAATCTGAAGCGAGAACTGTTATTTTGAATTTTTAATTAATGAAAAGTGAGTGGACGCATGAAGAAGCACAGAAAGTTCTTTGAAATAAAATTTTATTGGATTGTATCTGAAATAAACATATTTAAGGCGAAACTTATAAAGTATATTTCAGTTGGCTGATATAAAAGAAAAATAAAAACTTTTTTGTTGTTTTCTGCTTTTCTTCTCCGATTCTTCATCAGCACTAGAAAATGAAGCATTTCCTTCTAATCAATTGTTGTTCGATAAAAACAAAAGCGAATTCGCTTGAAAGAAAGCATCACATCCGTACCATCAATCTGAACAAGTAAAGAAATCACTTTTAGAAAATGCATGCGTTATTTGTTAATTTTTGTAAATATTTGGATAGTATACAATACACGAAATAGTAGGAATTAAAGTATTTATAACGCTATTTATGTAATGCACAAGATAGTAGAAAATTCATGATAGATTACAAAATGATGCAGTGATATAATTCCTTTCTGAAAAATCAATGATTTAATTATAATGAAGAGATCGTCAAAATATCTTCTGAATTTTCATGAAGCACAAACATCTGCAGAATGTACGAAACCGTTTCTTTCATGTATAAGCAGGATATACATATTTAAGATATTTTGTTGTTGAACAAAATATTAATCAACATGTTGACGCTAATCGCCATTTCGATTGATCTTATAAGTAAAATTTAATAAGATTTGCATTTCCTCATTCAAATCAACAAAGAAATCCCCACTGAAATCAAGAAATGAAGCTTTGAATTTTATTGTAAGCTTCATTTCTAAAGGATTTTGGTTTTAGGGATGATTTTCCTAATATATTTTACTTCTAAATATGGAACAATTATTTTAATATTTGTTTGCAAACATCTCCTACTCGAAGAGGACTCTTCCTTCTCAAAGTAACACCCCATCTCAGGTTCCGCCAAGGTAGGTTTTCCAGATGGGCGTTTGCTTTAGAAAAGTAAATGTCATTGCGATGTCATTTAGTTCTGCAAAATACCGATGAGTTACTGCTTCATCGACCTACACACACTTCAAGATGAATGATGGATCTCCAACAGGATAAACTCATGGTTGGACCATCTCGGAGCTCTTCGCGTGTTGATTGTGCGGGGTATAATTCGACAAGGAATCTGCTTCTGATGAGTGCTAAGGGGGGAAATATATAATCGCCTTTACAAAATTGCTTCTCACGTGCCAAAGAAGATCTGGAGGTTGTGCTAATGTGAGAAGTCGAGTGACATTGATAAGGTGAGCGGAACTGCCGTACTCAGACGCCTAGTATTGCATTTGTAAAAGCGATTGCTTCGTTGATACGTGATCTGGTGTCCAATGGATGGCCGTACGCCAGACCTCTGCGGTTTGATTTTGTATCATCAGAAAAGGTGACAACTATATAATTTTGCAGCAACAACCACGCCTAATTTTGGTTATTTCACTTTCTAAGTGTTGAAATACCCTTAATAGAAATCATAGAAGGAAATAATAATTGAATGGATTCAGCTTCATTGGCAATCAAAAGAAGCAACTCTTCTTTCTGTGGGGTTGTCGAAATCGACTTTACGTCTTTCTTACAATTACTGCTCTGCTGCGAAATCCTTTGATGATGGAATTGAACTTGATTATATTTCTTCATTCTTTTTCTTTCATTTCATTTATTATTTCTAGAACAGTAGTGTCGTTTTCTAGAAACGTGTATGAGAAGTTCTCTTCTTCTTATACACTCACTTTTGCTCACAAACTTTCTGCATAAATTAAGCATGAGAAATCTCGAGAAGAAATTACGGTTTACTTAGAATTTAGCGAGGTTAACGGGTTATATGCAAAATTTTGAGGCAAGCGTTTACGGTAGAAGGAAATAATGAAATGTTTTCACAACGCAAGTATTCTGAAAACTTTTCTGTTTTATTTCAAACAACTAATTTAAAAAAACAATTTTTATTTCCTTTATGTCTTATTTTTAGACATAATATCTCCAAGTAAAATAAAATTTTTAAGTTCAATTGTGATTTTTAAAGCTATTAAATAAATTAAACTTTAAATGTCTTCCACTTAAGTTTAATATATTTAATCGATGCAAATGCTAATTAAAAATTTATAATATTAATTTCTGGATCAGCTTATCCTGAGAGAATCGAAAATTTATATAAGCCATGTAAAAAAGAAAAATTATTTTTAAGACCGTTGATCAAACGAAACTTTTATTAAAATGCATTTCTATTCTTTTTAAACTGATTTGTTTCGATTTATTGTATTATCACTTCATTGCTTGAAGTTGCACGAGAGCGATTTTTGAAACAAAAATTACTCCAGGAAGAACTTATTTATCGCAAATTATTTAAGTATACATTTAGCAGAACATCTGGATCATTTTAGATATTTGCAATCATAACCAAATAAAATTCAAACGTAGGCGTTAACTCACATATAAAACAAGGAGCGTACGCAATCAAATCTCGATGCAAAGTCCACTTGAAATATTAAGTATTCTATTAAGCTACTTAAGTGCTTACTTGTAGAGGCGATATTTTCTGCCACTTCCATTAATATTTGAAATTCTTATTACTTTCTCATTTAATAATAATATTTTCTTTCACTTGCAATTATCATACTTTAACTCTTTTGATAATATAGGGTGAGGTATTTTTAATTAAATATCGCCGGACTTACATGAACACCTACTGACGACTGATTCATTAACATTATATGAAGCTACGAAAATATTTTATTTTAATATTCTAAAACTAGTTCTGAAATAGGCTATCAGCTTTTTGTAGTTGCCTTAATATCACATCTGTCAGGTTATGGATACGATTGCATTTGAAAATCTCAGGTAAAATTTTTTATTATAAAATATGCGTTTTTAACTCTTTTTCAGTTTTAGGCAAGAATGTCAATCTAAAATGTCCCTCACGATGGATAATGGAATTTATTGTTTTTGATTTCAGAATAAATATGCAATTTATTTTAAAAGAAGATTTTGGAGAAATATTTTGAATGTAGTCTTTGGTTTTTAATTTAAAGTTGCTTTCTTTCTTGGTATGAAACTATTAAATATAATCGAGATCGTGAGAATTTTCAGACTTTCCAGTCAAAGTAATGATAGCTCTATATTTCTTACGAATATGAAAATAATTTTCAAATTATTATAACAATACATTTTGAGATATTGAAAATGAAATGTATAAAGTATAAAGAAAAATGGTTTTTGTTCACAAGTTAAAGATACAAAATAGGTCATCACAAGTGGAACTTTTAAACAGAAATACTGAGACTGAAAATAATGATAAACAGAAACAACCATCCTTATTGTATTGCTGTCGCCGTATAAAGCCTGGAGCTCAATAAATATTTTGGGGGGAATGGTTATTGCTCTACGTGATACCATCCGCTAATATATTTTTAGGAGGAAATATCCGCCATTCTTTTCTTGCATGGTACGTGGGGAATCCTGAACATTTTGTTTGTGATCACCGTTGGGTTAATGCACGTGGAGAGAAGCAATCATGACAGCAAATTGATATTGCTTCTATTCGCAAAGGAAAGTGCAGTACAATATTTTATATATTGGACGAATAAATTTCTTTTGCCCAAGATTTCATTTTGTTCCATACTCTTTTAACACGAAAGGAATTCTTTTAGATTGCGGTCCCTTTTTATTGATATTCAAATATTTCAATGGAAGGGATAGTATTTTAGATTTCTGACTCTTCATTTGGGTCTGTGTCCTTTCCAATCATACTAAAATCATATGATCATCAGCGGCTTAATGAGCACTGAGGGAAGCAAATCGATATTTCTTCTTTTCGTAATGGAAATACGATAGGAAGTTTCCTAGACTGCTATCCCCTTTTTGTAGATGTTCCAATATAATATTTCTTAGTAAGGCGCAGTATTCTAGATATTTAACTCTTCATTTGAGTTTGTGTCCTTTCAAATCGCACTAAAATCATATGATCATCATCGGCTGAGAGCCCACTGAAGAAGGCAAATTTATGTTCTTTTTACAATAGAAACTACAATACAACAATATTTTATACATTAGGGAGATTTATTTCCCTTGCTCAAGTTTTTAGTTTGCTCCGATTGGCACTCTTTTTCTGTATAAATATTTCAGCTCTGGATGAACATTGTACAACTCATAAAATACAAATAATTGAGTAAAATCCATACGGAATAACCCGAAATGAATACAGCGGTTAACAGTGCCAGAAATCTGTTTGTGAGTAGCTAGATCGCGCCAAGTTCTTTCCACTTGTTTCCACTGCTTCAGTGTCATTTTTTTAGTTATGATAATGTTTTTTAGGAATATATTCTCAATTTTTAGCCCATTACTTTTAATATTTCATTTTGAATTCAGATTTGTGTACCTAAAACTCGTAAACACATGGGTACACATCACGTGCTAAATAGGTATAGACTACTTACTAAACAAATGGTTACTGGGGAATTAAGGGCATTGTATGTTGTTTAAATCTAAAGCAGTGTTAAATTCGTAAGTGATTTGTTTCAAATATGAAGTATGCATGTTCCCGATTACCTTCGTAGAGGTGACAACCTAGTGTTGAGTGAGAAATAAAGTATTTATCTGGGGGGATATCTTTTTGTTATAAAACAAAGATTTATTTTATACTGCATTTTTCAAAAAAGATATACGTTAGCAGCATGCCTCCTATTGCATTTCTAAGTAAGTAAAAATGTGGTTTTATCTGCGAAATTATTTATAAAGTTAAAATAAACCGAACATAAAATTTAAAAAAAAATTCCACAGATTAATAAGTTTCGATTTTGGATTTGATTTTGATATTTATGCATGGTTGTATTTATGAATCATCTAATATTTTTTGAAATATTTACATATTAATTTAAAACTCACTTCTAAACTATTTTTCCTATATTGCTTACACTCATTTGCATAGAATTATGTAATTGCTATTTAAATTTTTTTAAAAAATTGCGCTATGTAAGGGTGAGACCTCATTGTGGTTTTAAGCTCAGAAACGAGTATCTATGACATCATATTTTACTTCGGGAATCAATGGAAATCGAATGCATTTTACAAAGAAACAATGGTCTCCCACTTCAAGCGAGCTTTATTAGCTTACGTGGTGCGGAGGGGGGTTTCAGCCATCTGGAGCACTTAAAAGAGAAGAGTAATCTTAAAAGAGTTCCTTTTTTTCTTCCCTGGCACTTGAAAGTAGTGAAGGGAATTGAATCAGCTACAATCCAGTCTTTTTTTTTTTTTTTTTTCTCCCCTGAAACGTTGTTTTGGCGCCTTCTAGGCAAGAGGTCTTTCGGTTTGTAGGTTTCTTCTATTTGCCTTTGTTGCGGTAATTTAAAATGTCTGTTGGAGTCTTTTTGATTTTCAGATTGATGGGAAAAAGCAGGAGGAAATAAAAAAAAGGAAATTGTCTTATTTTGAATTATTAGCCACTTAACAACTTTAGAGATCTCAAGAGTTTGATATATATGCAAATGTACAAAGCTATTGGATTTCAGCGTGATTCCCAAAGAAATTTTCAAATTTATTCTAAGAATTATAAAAAAACATAAAAGGAAATTGTCTCATTTTGAATTATTGGGCACTTCACAACTTTAGAGATCTTGAGAGTTTGATATACAGTAATACCTCGTTACAACAATACTTTGGGTCTACATAAAGATATTGTTATAGAGGGATGTATTGTTATATCGAGGGCCGATATAATTACGAAATAAAAAAAAGTTAAATTTTGGTTGTTTTAATGTGGACACAATACAACAATATACATTTTGCAATAAAATCATCAGCAGAGTGTTAATGATTGTTAAAGCGTACAAAAATTTGAAAATTCAGCTATACGGTAAAATAGTTCACATACATGAGAAACTTATTTATTGAAAATATCGAATATTTTAGTTTGCTTCTTCATTTTTTTAACTGTTAAGTCAACTAACAAGTTTTGCATAGAGTCTAATGCTCGAAAATGATCATCATTTTTGGATGAAAGGCTTCAAAAAATTGTCCGTAGTGACTGAACTAATGGAAGACAGGAGTGGCGTTAGTGTCTGCCCGACGGGGGGGTCACGACTTGCTGTACGGGAAAGTGTGATGAAATTGGTATTAAATTTTCGTCAGATCTTTATTTATCTAGTAGTTACATACCCTGTTGTGTTAACGGGATAAAAAAATTTTCCCCGACGGGGGAGGGGCACAGCATTCCCGACAGGGGGGCCTTCTCCCTCCCCCACTGCTGCCACAACTGAAATTGTAGTTGATAAAGATTGCGATGTATCTATATCATCATCATAATCCTCTTCATCGTCATTTTCCATTTCGTCTGTGATTTCGGACAGAAATTACACACGAAAAGGATTATCTTCTTCAAAAACCATAAGATAATCATCCGTTGTTAAGCATTCCTTCACGTTAATTTCAGACATATTGCCACATTTTTTCTTCAAGCTGAGTTAAAGACTTTTGAAGTCTCAAAACACGTTCTTCAGCCATCTGAAACATCGCTATTTTTCGAATTTTCTTCATTATCAGTTTGTTTATCCTCCATGAAATATTGTTACAGAGGAAAAAAATGGCGTTGAGAATTTAAAAAAAAAACATTGTTGTACAGGGGTTTATTGTTATACAGAATATCGTTATATTGAGAGGAGATTAACATTATTTTCTATACAAATTCACCGGACCACAAAATTTTATTGTTGTAGAGAGATTTATCATTGTTGCGAGAGTTTACTGTATATCGAAATCCCATGTAAAATCTTCTAGCCTATTGAGTTTCAGTTCATTTTCCAAAAACATTTCATCCAATCTCTAAATGAAGGAAGTTTAAATAAGAAGGAAGATTAGTGTGATGTTAAAAATAAATAAGATGAATTCCTGCTTCTCTTGATAATTAAAACCGATCTTGAGGGCTGAATGGTTTATTAGGCTATTGGAAATAATCAACTGTTATTTGAAGCGTGTTCAATTTAGTTGTACTAACGTCCCATTTTGAGGCTATTTTGGGACGGATCTCGAAATTTTGAACCTCAATCGATGACACCTGTGCCACCACTCACCTTCCGAGCTTTTACACCACAAGGCCCTCACACAGGGCGGATCTTCAATAGAATCGGGTCTCGACACGCGTTCCTCCTCTGCCATCAGGCCATTGTGGGATTTGTTTGAAGCGGATATAATTATTGAAACCAAAAAGTTTCAACTTCCGGTTTAGGACTGTCGGTCAGGATCCTCCCACCCCACCCCAAATGGGATCCCAAGAAAGAATTATGTAGTCGCAGGAAGGCTAATAGTAAGGGCTTCTATCAAATTTTTCAAAATTAGTCATCAAAAATAAGCAAATCATTTTCGTTTAAAATATTTCGAATGAATATATCAAATAAGTGTATCAGTTTCGTGCTCCATATATCAATGTTTCTATTTTCAGAAGTGTATGTATTCTTGAAGTCACGACAAAGAGTTCTAACGACATTTTTATTATTAAAAAGGGGGGTCGCAAAGGCGAAATTTAGAATAGCTAGGTAATATAGTTTATATTTTTGCATTAAAACTGTTTTTATGCGATGCAAATAATAGTGAGAAGCGGTTTTCCAGTCATTAAAATATATTTTCTCCGCTTAAAGCATCGTGCGTATTCTATTAATACTGTTATTTGTAAACTAGTTAATCAGTAATGCAAATTATTGCAAATTAAGGAATAAGTAAATTGATTAATAATTTTCTTTTCCACAGCTCCGTTGGCCAGTGTTTTATCTCAACTGATTGGTCCGCGGAAAGTGGCTTTAGGTGGAGGGCTCCTAGCCTTTGTTGGATTAACAGCTTCTTCCTTTACTCCCAGCCTTGAATATCTCTACGTCTTCTATGGAGTTGTCCAAGGTACTTAATTCAAAAACATTTCTTTTAGTTTTCACTATATTCTGTTTACTACAACATTGTACATGGTTGAATATTCAGGCCAGAAATGCATGAAGCTCTACTCACTATGCACATGTCATTTGAAATTTATTTAGATACAACTACCTTTAATTTATCATTTTTCATCTAAAATCATTTTTTAAAAACAATTTTATTTTTTTCTTTAGTGTTCTAAAAAGTGGAAACTTTTTTTATTTTATTCATTTTCTACTTTTTATTCTTTAATTTATGATTCATTATTATTAGAGATTTAATCCCTACTGGTAATTGTAAAGGGGGAATCTTTTTCCCTTCTCTAGCTGATGCAATCTCGGGCCGAAGAGGCCAGACGTACTTGTTTCTTTTCTGTGTACCTGTTGTTCCTGTGATTCGTCCTGTGTGCGTGTGTTTGTGTTTATGTCCAAATAAAACCTTTTCTGTGATGCTGGGTCCGTTATATGGATAAATTACTGCAGGACACTTTTAACAATTATCATTTTAATATAATGGAATCTTATAATCAGTTATTGTTGATTTATCATCAGTTGCCGTTAACTTAACAAATCCTCATTTCAGTTGATGTGTATCAGAAAACAAATTATAACTGTAACTATATACTTCTAAATATAACGGTGGGAAGTATACAAAGATAAATTTTTACATAATGGAGGATTTCGAACATTGAAAAACTTCTGCATCCTTAAAATAAATTTAATAAAAATAGTTTTCAAAAACACACTTTTTTTAGTGTTCTAAAAAGAGGATTTTTTTATTTTAATTATTTTCTACTGTTTTGTCTTTAATTTATAATTCATTATTATAAATATTATGACTCTTGAAATCAAATTTTTCTCAAATTAAATGCCAGATGTCACCAATCTAATTAAAAAAATTAATTAACTAATTAAATTTACTGATAATTAAGTTTTTAAAATATTAAAATCGTGTATTGTCATTGAGAACACACAAGTGTAAAGAATTTTAAAAACTCCAGCATATCAGGAAGTGAGTAAAAAACCGGCTACCAAATTCCATCTTTACAAACATGAAAAAAGTCAAGTTAAATAAAAGTAGGTGATAATAGTAAAGGGTCTTCTTTAATAGTGGTAGTGAACTCAAAGTTAAGATCAAAATTATAACTCTCGTAAAATGCTATTCTCATGGGCATCAATGGCTAAAGCCATTTTAACATACCGTGCAAGCAGGGAGTAGATACATTACTCAAGTTTTACTAAGTACCAATAAAATGTTTAAAAAGTACAAATAAGCATAAATTTCATAGGATTTCTTGACCTTGGTCTTTGAAGTTACCCCTCAGAAACATGATCTGACTAAGCATGGTTTTCTCAAAGAATACCTACCGCACCGAAAAGGTCAGTTAAAGTAATGAAAACAGTTTCAAAAAAAGCTTTGATTTATGTGATTTCTTGACTCATCGAATCAATAAGGAACATTTGTATGTTGACATATACCAACCTGTGTTTCATTTTCAATTTTGTTTCTAGTTACATAAGTTTTTTTCCTTTTTCATTCTATCATATTTTTTGTTTTTATTAAAAGGAACTTTGTATTCCGTCTGCAGATTGATTGATACTTTTGTTTAATATCCGCAAATGATATTTTACCAAATATTAACGTTTTTATAAAGTGAACGTGTATTTTATTGTGATGTTAGTGAATGAGTGTTTATACGAAGAGAAATTAATATAAATGATATTTACGTCCAAAATTTAACTACTAAAAATATAAAGAATCAAAAAATCATTTTAAGTTTAAATTTTAAAAAACCATAAAAATGCCTGGCCTCAAAATTACTACTGAATTTTCGCTGAACAATTTTTATTATATATTTTTCCAACTGCCATCATCGCCTATTTAATAATTATGAATTTATCAGAAATGTAAAAATAAGATTGATATTAAATATATATATTTATACTCTTAAGCCAATTAATTCTTTAGCAATAAATTACCTTGTTAGGATACTTCATTACAGAATTATTACATATTCAAAGTGAACCGAAGAAATCAATATTCAACCTATTACAAATTCTCTAACTCGTGATTCTAAGCGAGATGTTCAGAAAATCAGGCTCAGCGACTGAATATCTAACCAGTAGGTGTTTCATTTTAGGGAACTCTTTCAATAGCCCAGAAACGCATACAAAAACGTGTTACGTCGTTCACTTGTGATTAAACACTCGCAACTATCTATCTACTATCATCTTCAGTTGTCATTTACTATAGGTAAATTTAATTTCCTATGAAAGAAATGAATCACTTTTGAGTTCTTTTTTAGCAATTAAGCATTTTATTTTTCTGTTTTTGGACATGAGCGAATGATTTTTAACCATGTATGTTGTTCAAAGAAGCTAATGATAGATATCAAGTTTGAAGCAAAGCCTCCTATTAATATCATGTGATACATCGAATATATCTTCAAATAATAATTTTTTCGCGATTTCCTTTAATTCTATTTAACAAAAAACAGAATCTGTGACTTTTATAAGCGATATGACGTAAGCTATGACGTTCATAAATTATAACGATATTTGCAAGGCTCCAAAGACCATTTCTGAAGGGCATAGATGATTCATTTGAATTCTCTTTATACGCTCTGCATCTTAGACTCGAGTAATTTAAAAGCTCAATCTGCATTGTGTAGGAGGGGCGATTTATGCGTATCAGATAGTGCTTTGGAGGAATGTGGACAAGAAATCTCATGAATATTCATCATCACACGCACATAAAGCCCGGATTATGATGCTATCTATAAAAGTAGCAAACCATATATGAGATATCTCTTTTGTGATTCCATAAACGTTCGACCTATCAGATGCATTCCATTTTCCGTGTATCCCACTGAAACAAGTGTTTCGTTATTATTTTATCAGACAATTATATAAAATATTAAATATGGTACACTTTTGCCGCTCACTGCATTAGAAATGATGGCACCTATCTGTCACATAAGTTTGTTTTTTTTATTACCGTTTGAAATTGATTTTCAGCTTGAATATTCATCAAAAGTAATTAGAAGTATTTAGAATAACAGCTGAAATTTCTATGTCATATTTTGAGATTATAATCTAATACACTCATATATTTTATAAGTTAAACATCTATAATTTTGCGGCAATCTATTGATTCCCTAAAGTTTCCAACTTAGTGAAAGTTTAATTTCTCTAATGTAAGTTTATTCAATTGCAGCCAAAAAATTGCAGAGTTAATGACCTAAAATTTTTTTAAAACTCACTTAGATGTTTTCCTTTTCCATAGAAAGTATTTTACGCCACCAATGAAATTTGCAGTATTTATGTGCAAACATTTAACCCAACTCATGCAGAAATATTTTTAGGGAAATCAGATACTTGAACTTCTTGGACTCATTATCACGAGCTCTGGATATTTGTAGAACATGGGTATATGTGGCTTTCCAGCAAATTTTGGAACTAAAGGAAAAGAAGAAAAACTTCCATCATGTTAGTTGCAAGAAACAAAGTGAAACGAATTGCATTCGCTCTTTTTTCGTTTTAACCGAATTTCCGTATTTCCCAATCTCTATTTCCTACGCAATATCTTTTACTGCAGGATATAACTTTCCTTCAGAAATTGGAATTTTAAAACTTCGAAAGAAAACCGTTCTTTTTTACTTGACGAAAAGACGGACAACCCGGTTCTATGATTGATTTCAACTCATAAACAAGATGTTTTGAGGGATAGCAATCCTGATTTATTAAGGTTTGATTCTTTTCGGATTATCAACGCTTCTATATTTTCAAATCTAACAGTGAACTGGATATCCGCTACCTAATTCAACAAGAAGAATCCAATAAAATTTGCAATAACTATTTCAATGAAATCTGCAAATGATATACAGGATGAGCACAAATGAAGTGACACATTTCAAAAAATAATAAACAATCTAAAAATGTTGGAACTACGGTTTTTGTTTTAAATAAAAGTGCATCTCAAAAAGTTTTTTTTTTCAGATAGGTAACGCGGCGTTACGCCGTACTAAATTTGTTACAGCGAGAAAATTCCGTACACAAGCTACCGATCAGCAGAAGCTGATGCGTGTTTTCTGGTTTCTTTTCTTAGTTTTTCTTGAATACCACGAAAACTCTTCGGTTTTCATGCTACATGTGAATTAACAAATTAAAGAGCGCAAAATTACCTACAAATACAGGCTTTTATTTTTCTTCTAGTTTTAATATTTTCTCAGATAATGGGTCTAAACAAATTTTTGCTTTCCAATAATATACGACTCCCTAGACCACCGAAATGGCATGTTACCTATCTGAAAAAAAAAACTTTTTCAGATGCGCTCTCATTTTTTAAAAATCGTAGCTCCAATATTTTTAGGGGTTTTTTATTATTATTAATTTTTGAAATGTGTCACTTCATTTGCGTATATCCTGTAAACACTACTAGCAAGAACCTGCATGACACCCCTATAAAAATGCATTTAAAACAAACGAATCATAAATTGGCGGAAATAAATAGGCATAACGAAAATAAAGAGGTATCTGTTATGCTTTGCCTAATTTTTTAAGGTCATAAGGTTATTTAGATGTAAATCAAATTCTACAGCACTTGAATTACTTCTTCAAAAGGATTTTTTCTTTCCATTCCAGGACAAAGGCTTTGTTTCTGATAGGAATTTCTTACTTTCTCAAAATATACTTGATGGAAAAAGTTATGTAGTTACGCAATGCAGATTTTTGATATTCGTATTCTCGGTACTTTTTGTATCAATTTGTACTCTTTGTTAAACCTGACTGCTGATGTGCCAAAAGTGAAAGCGCTTTGAGTCACATTAAATGCACTCTCTCAGTTACAATTTTAGTAAACTTGTTTTAACTGACATTGGATAGATTATACTGAGAGTGATTGATGTCATATTAGGTATAAACCCTCAATAACAGATTAGGCAATTAGATTCTATATTTTCGCACGATCATATTCTACTACAATGCACGGATGTCTTAGAGTGGACTAATATAAAAAAATCTTCACAGCTTAAGAGTCTTAAGTTTCAGGAGAAATTTTATATCGAGAATTTTATAACATTTGTTTATTCCAGACTGTTTGAACTAAATATTATCAAACGAATGTTAGCAAATTATGCTTGCTAATTTAGCATTTAAATATAATTTTTTTAAAATTTCAAATTATATTTAAAGAGTAGATTTTTTTCCTTCGCATTATTTCAGGCTTCTCTGGAGATGCTTATAATTTTCGCATATTTCGTTTTCTTTCTTCTTCACTAATGTTTCACAGTTTAGCAACCAGTTGCAAAAAAATATCAAAATTATGTACTTCTCAAGAATATGCCAATAAAGGGAAGATTTCTTTGTTATTCTAATGCACTTCTTTTGAGATGAAACTATTACATCTACAAAAATGCTTTTAGTATTACCAAATTTGCCATACAGATAAACATCAGCATCTCATTGTTTTGATAATGTGGCGTAACCGATATCCTAGATCAACAACTGTGTTTACAAGATTAAACAAAAACAGTGTACTCTTTTTCGGCTCATGCATTTCTTAAGACAACGCGATGCGAAATCATCAAATGTATCAATGTAAGCTTGTGGCAAATTATACGGTATTAAACATTTTCTTCGGTTCATCAGAGGTCCAGAGGTACAAGTATCGTATGTGAGGTATCCAAACTGGGTTCAGAAAAATTCATTTGATTAAACATATGGCCGTCAGAAAATCACATAAATATATTACAAAGTTTGTAAAAGAATGGTTTTATTGTATAGTCGTATTCTTCAGTACTGGCTTACTACTGGTAATGAGGATCTTATCAAACTATAACCGACGCAATCAATTCTTCCAACCTTAGTGACCTGGACTCCGACCCAGATTTCTCTCTTTCATCAAGACCTTCCACTAGAGGTTCAATACTAGGGACCTTAATCAGTCCTCCTACGAGTTTTTAATAGCAGCGAACGTTTGGTGCATGTCTTAAAGTTGTTTTGGCTTCACTAGTTTTTCTTTTCACCTGTAAATAGTTCATTTCATTGTTTATATTATTCTCACATGTAATTCGTCCATGTTTAAACACTCATTATATGTATTTTTTGTGTGCAATAAAGATTCTACGCACACCCATCCAAACTGCAAACCGGAGATTTTTATCTCTGGAGACAGGGGTGTGTCGTAGTGTAAAGTAAAGTACTGAGTTACTGCATGTGAGATTCCCTGATGTCAAAGAAATGCTGCAGCCAGCACGAAATGATCAACACTTCACTGTACGGTAAACGAGCTTCTTATTCTGCTTAAAGATCATCAGCTGTTACAACTGATATCGCATCAAAAAAAAATATTATACTGACGAGCAGTATGGCACTCATTGAAGGTAAAAAAAAATTACTCCAGTTGTCATGGTGCTAAACCGGTCTTTCATCCGTTAATCAACGGATAAATGTCGTTCATTATACCATGTTTCTCCTGTGAAACTGAATGTATCTTTTGAAGATAGTCCTCGTGTCAAACACTTTGCTTTCAAACCAGCCTTTTATAATCTATTACGCAAAGTAACCAATACTTTATGTACATTTCCGCAATATCGGCTCTAATTGATTGCCTTTGAGTGACAGCTTGGCAAGACCTCTGCACTGAATATATTTGTACAATGGTCCCTATCAAAAATTCCGTCTTTTTCATCATTTTTGTATAGTTCATTAACTGTTGCTTTGGAAGATACAGTGCACTATTTCCATCGATATTTATTTTGCAATAAATCGTTGAATTACTGAAAGCAAGTTGTATGCCATCAGCATGGCATTTGAAATAGTCTATTCTGTATACTTTCCCAATAAATCCGCACGTTATTTAACCAAATAAGGAACCTCTCTGTTCACTGTTGTAACTCTCCTTACCTTCATTGGAAAAGTTAGGCACTTCTAAGACTGATATAACCTGCTTCATTCAGTTGTTTGTTTCATTTTGTTACCATTGACGATTTCTCCCTAAAAAGTGTGTATGTACACAACACTCTTGAAATATTATTTTTCATCTTTGAAGAAGACTCCTAAAAAGTCATTTACTGATGATTTACAAATGTTTAATTGTAAAAAAAGTAATAATTTGTTCTTAGCAAATAAAACAATGCTTGCAGTAACTGAAAGGTACAATGAGCATATATTATCAAAAGATAGATTGGTTTTATGTAATAAATTACTCTTACTCACAAAGGATTGTTATTTATTTGAGACCAGTTAAGTGAACCATTGTCTGTAGATTTACAATACTTCTGTAAAAGGATTAGTTTGTTGGAATTCGAAAATCAATAACCATATTATTAGGAAAAGGTGGCCAGTACTTAAGTTTCCCAACGGGAATTTTCTGTATTCTAATAAAATACATGGAAAACTCTGTTATCAATCTAAAATAAATTTCAACCTAAACTATCTAAATGTTTCTAAATTTTTGTTTTAATTTAAATATCTTTTCTTTCAGGTGTTGCTTTTACTTGTACTTTCACACCTGGCATTACGATGATAGCTAAATACTTTTATCGCCGAAGAGGACTTGCCAATGGATTGACGATGGCCGGAAATGCCCTAGGTGGAATAGTAATGCCCCTTGTTGCGAATAAACTAATTTCTGAATACACTGTTCGCGGCTGTTTCCTCATTATGGGAAGTATATTACTTCATGCATGCGTAGGAGCCATGCTGTGGCAACCAGTGGAATGGCATCAAAAAAAGAAACCGGTGGAGAGCATTCCTATTTTAGAAAGCAGTCCTCCAGAGGAGAGTGAATCGTCACCTGGAAAAGAGACTTTGTACGCTCAAGAAGAGTCACGAAATACTTCTATTCAAGAAGATCATACAGTTTCAAACAAAGACAGCATGTTCATTGAAAATTTCAATTTTGAATCAGGATTTGAGTTATCTCTGGAAAGTTCAGTTATCTTAAAATCAAGTGCTCCAGAGATTTATGTTGAACGCAGAAATGGTAATATGTATTCTTCAGGTCCTAATCTATATTCTAACAAAAGCTGCGCATCAAATAGTAATAATAAAATGGTTAGAGGAGGATCATCTCCTCATTTAGCTGACGTGCCGAAATCAAATGAAAGAACTTATGGATCATCAGTGAGCACTGAATCTTTACCTCATATGTTCAAACTTGCACCTAAACTATTAAAACATAGCTCTAGAGCTTCATCATTTATTTATTTGAGCTCCTACAGTTTTGGACCTACCGCAGGTGCAATTTTGACTAAGGAACATTTTACAGGGCTCGATTCGAGTGATTCCAAAGTTATTTTGGAAAATACGAATGAAGCAAAAAGTCACAAAAAGTGGAAACTGCTTCCATTTCTAAGAAATTTGCCAATCGATCTGTCCATTTTTGAAAAGAGTCGGTTTTATATAATGACTGTTACTCTGTTTTTCACCGCTTTAGGTTACCCAGGAACACAGATTTTCCTGCCTTATCGTGCTACTACTTTAGGTCTATCAGAATCCCATGCTGCTTCATTGCTATCTGTTCTAGCTTTTACAGATTTAATTGGACGAATATCCTGTGCTTGGATATCAGACTGCAATTTTTGCCCAAGAAAATATTGGTTCATAGGAGGGATGTTCATGTCCGGAGTATTTGGCCTCAGCTTACCTCTTTACAAATCATATGTCGCACTTTTAGCTGGAACTGCAGGTTTTGGATTTTTCTGTGGTGCCTACATTGGTCTGGTTGTAGTTTTGTTTGCTGACGCCTACAGTTCTGAGAAGGTAGCTCTGGCTTACAGCTTATCTACAGTATTTGGAGGCTTCATGGCACTTGGCGGGCCTCCTTTGATGGGTAAGAAATTTTAGAAAAATTATCATTATATTATAATTTGTTTTAGGTAATATAAAATTGACATTTTAGAAAAATGAGTGGTAAACAATGGTATACTGTGAAAGAAACATTATGACGGCATGAAAAATACATATATTAAATATTAAGAAACAAATTATTTGCTTTTATTTTTATAATCTTAATTTTTTATCATTCTGTTAAGCTGTAAGGGTATCGCACACTTTTTTAATCAAGAATTAAAAATTGTGAAATTTGAATTAATAGAAAGGAAATAAGCTACCAACTTTTCTGAGCAGATACATTAATATATTGTATATAAATTGCACGACCATTTAAGTGGATGCTACTCATCAAAGCCCTCACCTTACTCTTGCATGTGTGAACCCCAAACCAGATACTGGTTACCCTTTTTCATTCTTAAAAATAGCTAAATGCTGATGAAGAAAGATGGTTTTACTAAAGAGATAATCAAAAAGATGTGTAGAAGAGTAGAACACGACATTTACAGATTCGGATTCACTGTCTAGGTTGTACTGGCGTGGACGCTAAATGCTTTAGAACAGAACTGATGATGCTGACAGCAAATCTTTCAATTTCATCCGTATGAGATTTAGTTCATTAGAGGGGTTATTTTAAATATCTTTCATAAAAGACCTTTGTTCACTTGGTTTGAATTTGTTACTTAAAAATGACAAGTCAATTTAGATTTTTTTTTAAATACAGTGAATGGGTATTATATACAGCTACCTACAGAACACCACCCCAAGTCCCTGTTCCTGCAACCATTACAGTTGCCGTAGATAGCTACTGACAGATGATAGAGATATCTGATAATGATTCATATAAATAATCAACGCTGAAGATTTGTTAAAGCTGTTATATTTTTAAAAGCTGTAATTAAACTTTGAGCATTTCATTTAATTTTTTTTGTAAACCCCCATTAATATTTGATTTAAATTTTTATAACACTAAGCAACTGAGTAATGCAAGGTAGCACAAGCTTTATTTTGAGTTAGAGTCTATGTTTATCAAAATAATGAAAAAGATGTCTTGTGTTAAGTAACGTCAGAAAAAAAATTACAAAGAAATCGCAACTTCGCTATATTATTTAGTACAACTGAAATGTATAGCATTAAATAACTTTATAATATAGTGTTTATAAAATCAGAATTTGCGAAGAACAAAAAACCAGCGATAATTTATCTCAAGCAAAATTTTATTTCATATTGCCTTGCATGTTCTTTCAAGCAAAAAAATTCAAAAATAAACATATTCACTGCATGTGAATATATTTATTGAAGAAAAGCTGTATCAGGAGAATTTTTCTACTCAGTAAAGGTCTAAACGTTATATGATTTCTTTCGAATTAAAGGATTCTATAAAAACTTCTCTCCTTGAAATAACTTTTCAAGAGACCAGTGGAAATTCTTTTAAAAACTTGCATCGATTTTTTAAAGATTCTTTTTCGTTTGATTTTAAACAATATGCTTTTATAAATAATAAATTCATAGAATTCCTACGAATCATTAATAGAAGTTTATTTTTTCTTTTGATAAACTAATTCACTTTTCTAAATTTAAATACGGGTTCTCAAAGCCGTACTGTATAGGAACGTGTATTTCAGTGAAATGAATGCCCCAGTGCATGCACGTTGGCCTTAATATTTCATTTCTACCTTTGGACGTGCTGCTAGAAGGTTTCGTTTCATTGCCTTCCACATAAGACCTCCACCACATATTCTTTGCACATATTTTTTTAGGTCTTCCTAGTAGACCAGTCGAAACGTTCAAAATTTATGGTATTGCTAGGTCAAGTAAGGTCAAATGGGCCCTCTTAAATGTGAAGATCGTGAATAAATGGAAGCCTTCTTCGTTGTAGAACTGCTCAAGATCCTCAAGATTGAAGTGAAAACTTTTTTCTTTTTCCCCTCCCCTTTCTCAATCTTTAATGCAATTGTACCAGAGAATCGTTTTTGAATATTTATAATCAGCCTAACCGCTTAAACCTCGAATCTCCTTTTGTATTTCCATGCCACATTAAATTTACATACCTCAAAATTTATAAGTGGAAGCAGAGGCGCCCCGAGGGCCGGGCAAATGCCCATGGCGCCAAAGCGGGAGTGTGAAGGAGAAAAAATGGCTTAATAGACATGAGAGCTCCGAAAAAAAGGCAAATAATTTCCCTTTAGAACTGGTGGCCCCTTCCCTTATTCTGAATAATATTATCAAAACATATGATCCGTACTAAACGCCCCACCACCACTGGCGGTTTTTCGCACAGGCTCGGCGCTCGCTTAGTGCCTCAAGACTGGGGATGCGCCTCAAAATCTAGTCGCCGTACATAGAAGTGCTTAGGCGACAGTTCATTTACGACATTGGTTGGGACAAGGTACTGAAAACAGCTTTGCGCATATGACCTCATATTATCAAAATTCGCCACTGTCCCCCCCCACACACACACACCATTCACCAAATGTGGTGTCGTGGGAAAGTATCCCTATTAGCACAAGATATTGTACAGTATCTCCAGAATGTTGTTTGATATTTTGAATGCCACCCAATATCGTAAAAATATCGTTGCAATATTGTCGACAATTTTATCGGGATGTTAATTACATTTCCTGAAGCTTCTTGGCGCCTCGTGGAATGTATCGGGATTTTATGATTTTAAACACATATGCGAACACTTACCAGCACATGAGAAATCTACAAATCATGTAAAAGCTTACCAGCTTTGTGTGGAGTTCAGTAAATGAATATGATTAGGAAGGACTAAAAATTCTGGAAATCAGAAAAAAATAAAATGAAGAGTAGATATTGGAGAGAAGTGTTCAAACGTTTAGTATACGTTGTAGAGTTTCTCCCTTCCCAAAAGAAAAAAGAGGAAAGATGTGCTATATGGCAAAAACAGTGCAAACTTTTTCAAGCTACTTGCATTCATTGGAAAATTTTGCGTTGTTAGTGCTGACCATTTCAGAAGAGCAACGTCTAATGAATCACATATTCATTACCGAGAAAAAAAACTCTGAAAAATCAAATCATAGGGCTACTTGGATCCAATATCGAGGAATAAATTTTGAAGGAAGTTCCAAAGTGGACATATTACTCTAGAATTTTAGATTGCACACCTCACTGAAGTCACTTGGGCCGACGAAATTTGTTATAAGATTTGTTTGGTGCATTAAAGTTGAAAACCCTTGCATGAAAGAGCATTTTTTGGAATCCATTCCAATCGAGCATTCACTCGGTGGTGCTTCAACAGAGAAACTTTTAGTTCAACTAGAAGAGATAAAAAATCCACTTAAAAATATTCTTGGTCAAAGCTGTGATAATCGAGCCAATATGAAAGGAAAAAATCCAAGTGTCCAAATAGAATCCTGAACATCAACCATCGGGCATTTAATGTTTATGTACTACCCATTCCCTAAACTTAGTTTTTAGTGAAGCTCCACGACCCTATATGGATGCGTGGAATCCTTTAGTATTTTATAGCAAATTTGCAACGTCTTTGCATCCTAAACTCATCGTTGGACAGACTTGGAGAAACATGCACCCAGTATAACGGGCAAGCCCTTAAGTCAAACGCGGTCACTTTGCTGGAATTATCGCTATATAAAAGAACAGAGGCATTAGCCAAAAAGCTTGTCTTGAGTTTGGTAAAGAAGGTTAAAAGTTTTAAATTTGTTGCTAGTCGTCATTTGGCACTCAGTTCTCTTCAAGGTCTATGTCATAAATAAGATTTTGCAGAGTGAAAATATAGATGTGTCTAATGTTGTGTAGAAAGGATTGACAAAACAAGGCAAACTATGGTAAAAATGAGATAAGACAAGGGATTTCAACAGGCTCTGGTTGATGCATGTGAACTCTGTAACAGTATTGAGATTGAAGCAGAATTTCAAGAACCAGAACTTTGATCACTAAAGAAAAAGAAGCAATATGATTACGAAGCTCATCCAAAGAAGATTCAAGCATAGCTTATATTTTGTTTCGATTTTTTTAATTCCGGACGTCACAATCAACTCGTTGCAGGAATGCTTCAAAGAACTAAACGCTATATATAAAAAATTTGTTTTTTTTCTAAGATCAAGAAAGCGAAACACGATAAAATTTTAGGCATGTTCAAAGACTTTCATTTGGTTTGCAACTTCACCAAGAAATATTAGTCATATTAATTCTACTACCAGACGAAGCAATCAGCCGTCGGGGATTCTAACTTACTTCAATATGAACAGGGTTGCTGCAAATTTTCCAAATCTTTCATTGGCTTTGAGTATTTTTCTGACTCTTCTAGTAGCGTAGCTGCTGGCGAGATAAATTTTTTAAAAATGAAATTTATCAAAACGTATCTGCAATTCACCATTAGCAACCGTGACAATTGAAAGGGACCTTTTACAAAACACTGCAAGTGCGAAGAAATTTTATGGATAAAAAGCAAGAAAAAATATTTTTTGAACAGAACTTATAATACTGTTTCAAAATATAGTAAACTATTTTTAAAATAAATTTTTTGAATTATAAATTGGTTTATTTTAATCAGTTATCAATAAGACATATATAATCTTAAATATATTTGAAGTTCAAAAATTCTCACCATAATATTAAGTTATATTTGCAGGTTAAACATGAGCATTTGTATGTAAAAGTTTGTTTGACATTTACAATATAGACACAATTGAATTTTAAAAGAACTTTAGTTATGCTCGTTGGGGGGAGCCATATTGCTGCTTTGCCCGGTTGGTAAAATTACCTTGGGCCGCCTCTGAGTGGAAGAAAGTTATCGCATCTCTATAAAGTAAATTTGACGCTTCAAAAAAACCTCAAAATGTTTCTTCATTTAATTTAATCATAAAGTGAATTAAAAATAGTATTTATCTTCACAGTTTCATTCTTAACTTTAACATTTCATATTCATTTTTATATACATTTGACAAAGCTTCCACCCATATTTATTAACGAATCATAGTACTATCCTTATGATTTGTTTTAAATCAATATCTGGAATTTCACAGATTTAAAACTATACACTTGGAATCTGCATATCGAGTACTGGATGGTTTAAGGTGATCCTCCCAATATGAATTCGTTCGGTTCTATTGCTGATGTTGGATTTTCTCAATGACAGATTTGGAAAATTCAGACATAAGCACCTTTATGCTTTCATATAAAAAACATATATTGCCACATTTATTGTTTTATTAATATGTATCTCACAAAAGATACAACCAACCGAATACCAGCTTAGCCCTTTTGCCGCAAGAAACTAATCATAAGCATTAGGCAATCTGTTCCTTCAGTTGGATTGGTTGGTTTAAGCTTTCTATCGAGTGGCCTTGAAAGCAGACAGTTCACTGCAACTCATCAAATCATGGATCTCCACCCAACAGACAAAAAATTAATCCGATGGATTATGTTTTTAAACTTCTCATCTCTTCACTGTTTGTAAACCAAATATTCAGCTTGTGCTGGTAAAAAGTATTTAGAAAAATAAAATAAAACATTGGTTTTGACCTTCGCTCTAACTTTTTTACCTACCATCCAAACATCGAAAACATGTTGATAGGATTCTAGCATGTATCATTATTATTTGCTCTTCAAGTGCACTTTCTTCTACTTAAATTCTGGTTGGTTAGGACTTTTCCTTCTTTTAAACCAGAATTTATCTTAACGATTACATTAGAAGAAATTACACTCGAAGAAAAATACTTAGTTACATTAGAGTGTTCGAAGACCTTACATTAGACCTTCGAAGAGAGATTGCTACGTTACAATCAGTGGTGTAGTCGTAAAATAAGCAGTACCGGAACGCTCTAAAAGCAGTGCTGGAACGCTCTAACCTGGGTGACAAAAATCGGGCTGTTTTAAGGACCTTTTCACCATTTTTTCTTATTTATTTCTCTTGAAGAAAAAGCAGTGCCGGAACGCCGTTCGGCGTGTTCCGGCTCCTCTACACACTTGGGTACAATAATTAAATACTATGAATAAGTAATATTGCAGACTATCTAACTTGTTATATCTACAAAGAATGCTTCAGATCAATGGTTCCCAACCTTTTTGGTTGTGCGGACTACCTGTTGTGTAAAAATATTTTGAGGACCACTAACTAAACATACAAGTAAAAAAATGTATACACATACACACGTATATATATGTGTAATGCACATTCTACATTCAGTTTGTTTCTGTACTTGTGTTTTAAAAAAACTAAAGTTGTGGAATCACGTTCAAGCAGATAAGTGGTTGAGAACCTATCAAATGTCTCAGTGTAAGTTTAGCAAGTTCTGGATACTGTTGCTGAACATTCATACACAACGGAACAATGATATTGTTCAAAGAAACGATTTTGGAGTCTCGTCGCATAATATTTCAATTAACGAGTCTTTATTTGATGGTACGTACTTTCACTTTCTTTACCCCTGAATTTGAGTCGTGAATAGCTTTACGAGGCCCACAAATGGGCCGCGGACCATAGGTTGGGAACCACTGCTTTAGATGACAACATCTCAGTTTTTCAACAAAAAAAATTCATTGAATCCTTTTCATTTGATTTATTTATATAAAGGTGAAAAGAAAAATCTTATTTCGAATATACATATTTCAAAATAAGCACAACGGAATTAGTGTTTAGTTCGCTAAGGAGAAACTTTTTATACCTCTACTTGACTTATTTATATAAAAGTGGAAATAAATATCTCATTTCGAATATTTTAAAAGATTTAGATTTTAGATTAGATTTTGTTTGTCCTTTAATCCGGAACTTTGTATTGGCAGAAAAGGAGGAGGTAGTGGATTAATTCCAAAAAATATGCAAATAAATAAATAAAATAAATGAAAGGTCTGGGGGACAACGATGAGGGTCAAATTCTTTAAATTTTATAGGAAACAAAAAACAAAGTTTCCAGTTTCTTGGATAAGCAGCTAACAATGCCAACACTGTTATTATTTTAATTAAGTATTGAGGCAATACAATAATCATGATAGGTTAAAAAATAATGCTATTGTATGTGTAATAAGAGGCAACCATGATGTGTTAAAACTTTATTTAAAAAAATATATTTACATAATAATAATATTTTGAGCGCACAAAAATGTTATAATATTTGAAAATGTAAGACATAAAATTAGAAAAAGTGTTTGGGTTAATCTTTTGTTTCTACTACTTCAGCAACAAAAATGTCCTCCTCGTTCTCACCAACTTCAGCACAAGGTAGATTGTTGTAGATTAACCTTGCTGCAAGTTTAACCAGAAATTTCCTTACATGTTGTAAATCCTTATATTTTGCCTATGAAACTGGTAAGAGATTGTTGTATAGAGTCTTCAGTGGTTGCTTCAGCGGTTCCTCTTTTCATATTTGCCGTTTTAGCCTTGAACCAGTGTAGCCTCCAAAAGAAATACCACGATGAAGTACCTCCTCAGTCTTCCTTCTGAGCGCGCGGAACTTCATCGTTTTTCCCCATTTGTCCAATACTTGAAACGTGTAATTCTGATGGAAACTTATCTACCTTCCCGTTTTCAACTAGATGTAATAAAACTGCATCCATCAAGTTAACAGATGGCGCTGAAACCTCAAAATCAGAAAAAATAGAGCATCATCGTTTTTGCTCTGGACCCTTCAAATGAAAATAATCCGCAACTGCCTTCGTCTCCGTCAAAAAAAACTGCCTAGCAACCCAAACTGAATGACCATTGGTCCCCCTACCACAGCCGGGATTTCAACCTTCGAGAAAATTCTCCAAGCCTCCAACGGAACATGCAAAAGGGGTCAAACACCCCCGCGAATTCGCAAAAACTCAGAGTGGGAAGGGTTCACTTTTTGTACCCTTTCTCAGGAGAAAAAAATGGCGAAGAGAAGAAATATGTTTTTCCCCACACGACAATAGAATATTAGTATGCTTATTGAGTTTAATTGGATTTACGTTTCTTTTTGAAGATACAAGCATGTCAGTTTGAAAAAATT
>BGPR01000651.1:142596-190659 GCA_013235015.1 Araneus ventricosus | reverse complement strand
TAGGACCTTTACAAAACACTGAAGAAGAAATTTTATGGATAAAAGCAAGAAAAATATTTTTTTGAACAGAACTTATAATACTGTTTCAAAATATAGTAAACTATTTTAAAATAAATTGTTGAATTATAAATTGGTTTATTTTAATCATTATCAATAAGACATATAATCTTAAATATATTTGAAGTTCAAAAATTCTCACCATAATATTATTATATTTTGGGTTAAACATGAGATTGTATTAAAAGTTTGTTTGACATTTACAATATAGACACAATTAATATTTAAAAAGAACCTTAGTTATGCTCGTTGGGGCATTAATTGCTGTTTCTTCCGGTTGGTAAAATTACCCTTGGCGCCCTGAGTGAGGAAGAAAGTCGATCTCTATAAGATTGACGCCTTCAAAAAAACTCAAAATGTTTCTTTCATTTAATTTAATCAAAGTGAATTAAAAATAGTATTTATCTTCACAGTTTTATTCTTAACTTTAACATTTAATTCATTTTATATACATTTGAGAAAAGCTTCCACCCTATATTTATTAACGAATCATAGTACTTATCCTTATGATTTGTTTTAAATCAATATCTGTGAATTTCACAGATTTAAAACTATGTCTGGAATCATATCGAGTACTGGATGGTTTAAGGTGATCCTAATATGAATTCGTTCTATTGCTTGATGTTGATTTTCAATGACAGATTTGAAAATTTAGACATAAGCACCTTATGCTTTCATATAAAACATATATTGCACATTATTGTTTTATTAATATGTATCTCACAAAAGATACAACCAACCGAATACCAGCTTAGCCCTTTGCCGCAAGAAACTAATCATAAGCATTCAGCAATCTGTTCCTTCAGTTGAGTTGGTTTAAGCTTTCATCGAGTGGCCTTGAAAGCAGATTCACCCAACTCATCAAATCATGGATCTCCACCCAACAGACAAAAAAATTAATCCGATGGATTTGTTTTAAACTTCTTCTCTTCACTGTTTGTAAACAAATATCTAGCTTGTGCTGGTAAAAAAGTATTTAGAAAAATAAAATAAAACATTGGTTTTGACCTCCTTTCTTTCCAATTACCTACCATCCAAACATCGAAAAATAAATGATAGGATTCTAGCATGTATCATTATTTATTTCAAGCACTCTTCTACTTAAATTTCTGGTTGGTTAGGACTTTTCCTTCTTAAACCAGAATTTATCTTAACGATTATCACAAGAAATTACACTCGAAGAAAAAAATGACTTTTTAATTTAGAGTGTTCGAAGACCTTTACATTAGACCTTCGAAGAGAGATTGCCACGTTCAACCAGTGGTGTAGTCTGTAAAATAAGGCATGGAACGCTCTGCAGTGTGGAACGTTCTAACCTGGGTGACAAAAAATCGGGCGTTTTAAGGACCTTTTCACCATTTTTTCTTATTTATTTCTCTGAAGAAAAGATGCCGGAACGCCGTCGCGTGTTCCGCCTCTACACACTTGGCTAAACTAAATACTATGAATAAGAATTGCAGACTGATCCAAGAATCTACAAAAGAATGCTTCAGATCAATGGTTCCCAACCTTTGGTTGTGGACTACCCTTGTAAAAATATTTTGAGGACCACTAACATACAAGTAAAAAAATGTATACACATACACACATATATATGTGTAATGACATTCTACATCAGTTTTTTCTGTACTTGTGGTTTAAAAAAACTAAAGTTAGAATCACGTTCAAGCAGATAAGTGGTTGAGAACCTATCAAATGTCTCAGTGTAAGTTTAGCAAGTTCTGGATACTGTTGCTGAACATTACATACACCGAACAATGATATTGTTCAAAGAAACGATTTTGCGTCCCTCTCTAATATTTCAATTAACGAGTCTTATTTGATGGTCGTCTTTCTACTTTCTTTCCCTGAATTTGAGTCGTGAATAGTTTTACGAGCCCACAAATGGGCGCGGACCATAGGTTGGGAACCACCGCTTTAGATGACAAATCTCAGTTTTTTCAAAAAAAAAAATTCATTGAATCCTTTTCATTTGATTTATTATATAAAGAGAAGAAAAAAAAACTTTCGAATATACATATTTCAAAATAAGCACGAACGGAATTAGTGTTTATTCGCTAAGGAGAAACTTCTTATACCTCTACTTGACTTATTTATATAAAAGTGGAAATAAATATCTATTTCGAATATTTTAAAAGATTTAGATTTTAGATTAGATTTTGTTTGTCCTTAATCCGAACTTTGTATTGGCGAAAAGGAGAGGTAGTGGATTAATTCAAAAAAAAAATAATAAATAAATAAAATAAATGAAAGGTCTGGGGACAACGATGAGTCAAATTTTAATTTTATAGGAAACAAAAAACAAAGTTTCCAGTTTTTGATAAGCAGCTAACAAATGCCAACACTGTTATTATTTTAATTATATTGAGGCAATACAATAATCATGATAGGTTAAAAAATAATGCTATTGTATGTGTAATAAGAGCAACCAGTGATGTTAAAACTTTATTTAAAAAAAATATATTTACATAATAATAATATTTTGAGCGTACAAAATGTTATAATATTTGAAAATGTAAGACATAAAATTAGAAAAATTAATAGAAAGTTTTTGTTCCTTTTTCTACTACTTCAGCAACAAAAATGTCCTCCTGTTCTCACCAACTTCAGCACAAGGTAGATTGTTGTAGATTAACCGCTGCAAGTTTAACTCAGAAATTTCCCTTACATGTTGTAAATCCTTATTTTTGCCTATGAACTGGTAAGGGAGATTGTTGTATAGAGTCTCAGTGTTGCTCAGCTGGTCTTCCTTTCTTTAGCGTTTTAGCCTTGAACCAGTGTAGCTCCAAAAGAAATAACGATGAAGTACCTCCTCAGTCTTTCCTGAGCGCGGAACTTCATCGTTTTTCCCATTTGTCCAATACTTGAAACGTAATTCTGATGGAAACTTATTTCACCTTCCCGTTTTCAACTAGATGTAATAAAACTGCATCCATCAAGTTAAGATGGCGCTGAAACCTCAAAATCAGAAAAAATAGAGCATCATCGTTTTTGCTCTGGACCCTTCAAATGAAAATAAAATGTCGTGTTGGAATATATTCCTTCCTCTTCCATTTTCTTTTTGTCTCCGAAAGCTACCGAAAGTGGACCCCTTCACACTTCTGAGCTTCGGTGAATTCAGGTGACCCCTTTGCATGTATGTTCCAGTTGGAGGCTTGGAGAATTTTCTCGAAGGTTGAAGTCCCGGCTGTGGTAGGGTGACCAATGGTCATTCAGTTTGGGTTGTTAGGGTTTTTTTTTTGACGTAGACGAAGGCAGTTGCGGATGTAAGGTAAGGTGGAACGTAATTTCGACCGGGAGCCTTTGGGCTTACTACCCCCGGTGCGGAGTGATGAGACGCCGTAACAGTTAACTCATTTTTATCACTACAGATGCTGACAAAAAAAAATCGTAGAATGTGGCCTTTTAATGTCAAATTATTTGTGCCGCATGAGTTATCTTACGATAACTGCGGCCGTGAATCGGTGGAATAAAGGAAATTTTAATTTTTTCAGGGAAATCTACCTGAGAGATCCAGATCGGTGGCACTAATATTTAATAAATTGACTGCTGCACTAAATATTATTGATATTGTTATATGTCACACTCGCCCTATTTGACACTTGAACACCTTGTCATAATCTTATTTTTGGGCCACAGATTTTTTTTAATCCAGGTCGGGAATATTAGTTAAAATTTCCTTTATTCCACCAATTCACGGCTGCAGTTATCGTAAGATAACTCATCCGGCAGAAATAATTTCACATCTTAAAATGCCACATTCTACGATTTTTTTTTTTTTTTTGTCAGCATCTGAAGTGATAAAAATGAGTTAACTGTTACGGCGTCTCATCACTCCGCACCGGCGGTGGTAAGATGGTAAGCCCGAAGGCTCCCGTTCGAAATTACGTTCCACCTTACCTTACATCCGCAACTGCCTTCGTCTCCGTCAAAAAAAACTGCCTAGCAACCCAAACTGAATGACCATTGGTCCCCCTACCACAGCCGGGACTTCAACCTTCGAGAAAATTCTCCAAGCCTCCAACCGAACATGCAAAAGGGGTCAACCCCCCCCCCCTCCCGCGAATTCGTAGAAACGCAGAGTGTGAAGGGGTCCACTTTCTGTAAGCTTTCCGTCCGGAGACAAAAAAAAATGGCGAAGAGAAGGAAAATGTTTTTCCCAACACGACAATATCCTTCCTGTCCGAGAAAAATTTTTTTATGTAATCTAAATTTTTTCTTTAGTGCAACTAAAGCAAGATAACCCAAAAGGTTCAAGAAAAGTATTAAATTTTTAAGTTACTGAAAACATATGAAAGGAGAAATCTGCCACTGAACACTAATCATATTTACCAATGCTAAAACAAGAAAGTTTCTTCAGAGCTGGAAAACATGAAATCAAATAGTGTTTGCAAAAATATACACACAAGAAAAGGCAATGCCATCCGTTTCAAACACAATATACCACCAAAACATATTATTAACTACAGATATAGATTATAAATGATGAAATAAATGCATGAAAATCAGAATATTAAAAAAAATTAAATATACAGCGTAAATCAAATATAAAACCAAAGAAATAATTATTTGTAAAATACAAGTACATAGAAAAAGTCCTTTGCCAAAATGCAATAGAAAGATCAAATCAATACATGGAATTAAACAAATACGCATGATGCATTTCAAAACCAAAATTTTTTTTACATTTCAAGGAAAAATCCTGTTTGCTGAAAACCAATGACAACATAGTAAAATTCAAATAACAATTCTCATCACTGAAGAAAAAAAATTACAACAAACTCGAAATTATGAAGCACAGCATATAAAATAATCAGATATAACACTTTCACAAAAACAGTTAATCAGTTAAAATTTAAAAACTAAAGTTAAGTATAACTAAATGAAAATATCGTTCAATATTTACTTAAAATAAGAGCCAAATTTAGTGGAAAGGTTGCCAAAATTATTCTTTATCGCTCTTTTCATCGTCATCCAAAATGTTTTTGGCGGTTAAATTTGTAACCAAACGATTTAGCTAATTACAATAGTTCCGTTTCGAATTTTAATGCTTTAAGAGCTGTTTCTAACCGATTTAAATAGAAAGGATTACACAAACCCAAAGAACACGGAATTCAACGTTTTGTTTACTAAAGAAAGAACTAATTCGAGCTTGGCGCTTGATACAGTTGCCAAATAGATTTGGCGATTGCTTAAATCGGAAGGTTACCGGAAAACGGTCTATGAATCCAAAATAAACAAATCATGATCGTCCATTGACGTATATGATATGGTTGTCAGAGTTTTTAGAATAGGAAGGTATATTTTGTCTTATGTATTCTTTTAAACAGTAGAAGCAGATGACATATAGCATGGTGGATGATATATTCCAAAGAGCAGATGATACCATTGAGTACAATGATGTAATTTACAATAACGGAGACTTAAATTAGTCGTCCAATTATGTATTATCAACCGTCAGAACTTTTGATTTCCCCTTTCTATGTATAACGAAACATTTACATTCGTGAATTTAAAAAAAATAGCAATTCAAATTCTTCGCGCACGAAGTCGCGGGTAACAGCTAGTCAGTTAATAAAAAGGGATGCAGATGCGAGGTAATCTTTTGCGTGAAGTGATTATTTGTTGGAGGTGGAAGTTATTCATGGCAATGACCAAGAGTCATAAGTGTTTTGTTGTACGGGTAAAAGTAATTGTTTTTTTTATTATTATTGATGAAATAATTTTGGTGTGATGAATTATTTTCTGTGTTGTATGGTATGTGGTAACAAAATGATTTTTATGTATGTGTGACTGTGCAATGATCATAATTGGTACAACATTTCCCTACATTAGTGAATCTTATTAATTGCTTTAATTGTTTTATTTTTTAGTCAAGATTTTGCGATATTGCGTATTATTCAGCAAATGGCTGACATTATGCTGTTTAAATTATGTTACATCAATATCTTTTATAATTCTCTCTATACCATATAATAAAGATAGCTAATGTGAATGTGTGTATTGTAATCAAGAAAGTCAGTGTCTTTAGTGTAATGTCGTTTATATTTTAATAATTTATAACAGATGTATGTTATTCGGTTCTGCATCAGGTTGATTTTGTTTAAGGGCATTGCTCCTTATGTGAGTTTTAACTCTTTTCTTCTCTTTTAAATTCATCTCGCTTTTAATCAAATATTAAAATTTTGCAGTTAATGGTTTTTTCTTTGTTAATATTCTCATGCTGACTGAGCATCCATGAGGCATGGCCTGGATGAACACTGGGTTATTGCAAAACACAACGCACAAAGTTTAATAATAATAATAATTATTATTATTTTTGATTGACTTCAGAAGTCTGACATTCTTTAAGTAAAAGATAAAATTAAGATAAATATAAAATTTTCAATACGACAATAATTAAAAAGCAACGAAATAGTTAATTATTCAAAATTTTTTAGCAAAAGGCAGGAAGAGATCAAGAAGCATAAATAATAAAATTTTGTTATTGCTATTACTATTTTTTCTTCGGGCTGAAACATCCATATAGATCACATTAAGGTAACACTGGTCTATCTATAATAAAATTTGGGAAGAACAGTTCTTCGGACTCTAACTTGTTTAAAGTTTGCGAAGATTTAGTTCATAATCCTTTTTTTTAATACAGACCATTTACTTATCAGTAAAATTCGGGGCAATCCAGGAACAACCCAAGATAGCGATCACAATTCGGGACTGTCGCGGAATATCCTGGATGTTTGACGACTTTACTTTTAACCAGAAGACCGTAGGGTTGATATCGGATAACATCTTACATCGGATCCCATTTTCTGTCCCAACTTTGGCATAAAAATTAAGAGGAAATCACCTAATACTTGCCTGTTGTCATGCCACATGATCTGTTTTTTTTCTTTATAAATTTGCAGGAGTCTGATAAAATATTAATCAGCGGAGGCGTGGTTAATTGATGTTATATGTTATTTTTTAATCGAGTACCTTTCATCTAATACTTGCTTGTTCACCTTGCTTTTTACTTCCTCGTATAGGAAGCACAAGGTGGTCATAAATTATTGAACCCATTTCAAAAATTAATTTAAAAAATAATGTTATAACTATGGGTTTTTTTAAATGACAGCGCATTTTAAAAAGTTTTATTCAGATAGGTAACGCGCCGTTACGGTGGTCTTGGGGGTCGTAAATTATTGGACACCTCCCATTTTTGAGAGCTATTATCTGCGAAAATTTTAAAGCTAGAAGAAAAATAAAAGCATTTATTTGTAGGAAATTTTACACTCTTTAATTTGCAAAATCAATTGTAATTCGAAAACTGAATAGTTTTCGAGATATTCAAGAAAAACTAAAACAGGAAACCAGAAAGGGTGCATCGGCTTCTTCTGATCGGTAGCCATTGCGTATGGAAATCTCTCGCTGTAACAAATTTAGAACGCCTTAATGGTACACCACCTATGTGAAAAAAAACTTTTTTATTTGCTCTCTCATTTAAATAGAACGCAGTTGTAACATTAGTAGTTTTTTAAATTAATTTTTGAAATGGGTTCAATACTTTATGACTACCCTGTATAATACAAAGAGGAAGTGCTATAACCATTAAAAAATTTGACCTCGAGATTTTTATGAATCACCACATTTTAGACTTCCCTAAGTCCCAAAAAGATACCCATCTTTGGAATTGTCTGTTTGTCTATCCGTGTGTATGTGAACACAGTTAATCGGAGATAGAAAGGGATATATTGATGAAATTTGACATGTGGTCTTACCATTAAATTTATAGATCTGTATCAAATTTTGGACCACCAGAAAGACTATCTGCCTATTTCATTGCTTATATGTGAACACGGTAACTCAAAACCTCAACAAACTAGACAAATGAAATTTGGTTTGTTCTCTCTAAGCCAAAATTGATTATTTGTATCGAATTTTGGACTAAATTAGTCCAATGGAAGTGACACTACTCCAAAAATACATACTCCATTATCTTCAATATCTAATGAAACAAACTGAAACTGCGTCATTTTGTGGAATTATACGAGAAAGAGAACACTTCAGATACTTTGTTATTAAGAACGAACACTGCACACACGGTCGATTACATTCTAATAATTTATTTTCATAGATTTGACAAAAATACTTTTAAAATTAATTACTGAAAAACTTTTTATTAAAATCAGATTGAAAATCTCTACTAGCCTTTTTATCCTTGATCTGAAAATTCTTATTCTTTAAAAAAGACAGTATCATAAACAGTGTATAGGGGTTTTTGTTGCTGTTTGTTTTATACACGCTTTACGTTTTTATAACATAAATTGTTATAAAATGCATTAATTTTTTGCTTCATTACGAATTATTTCAAAATGTAACGCTGAGACCAAAAAGAAAACAAAACATGATATAAAGAAGCGATGGCCATGCATTTCGAATAAACGAGAAGTAAAGGGGTGAAATGGGTGAAATGTTATCTCCGAAAGACCGAGTGCCTGGATAGAAATGTATATTGATTTCTTACTCCTCTTCTTAATTCGCAAAACATCTCAGTCAGGTTTGCCATCTAGTGAGAGAAATGAGAAATGAAATAGAAAGAAACGAGAAGATCTAGCTAACGTGAGGAAGTGGAAATCCTAACCCTCGAGAAACAAAGCCTCATTCCTCTTATTTACACGTTATGGCTTATCAATCATTAGATGCAAAATTGATGATGGTTCTTAAAACAGCATTTCCTTCACATATCTTACACTATAAATACTTCTCCATGACAATATTAAAATTTTTAGACCACTGTCGAGTAGTTGCTGCTTGAAAAGTTATATAGAAAGATTTTGACTTGGTTGTGTAATTGGTGATTTTATGAGATAAGTCAAAAGTCCTCAATGCTTCTTATGTCATTTATTATTAGTCTTTTCAAAATTTACACGGGATTTCATTAAATGTTTTAAATTTTTCTGCCATAATTAAATGCTGTAATCTTCAAATTATATAGTTTTGCGCTGTATTAAATTATTTGCGTACATATAGCTAAAAAATGCTACCGTTGAAAAATCTGTGTGGTACATTTGTCAATGATAAATTTTTTTAGATTCACCTAAAGGTTATGGTGATAGAAAGCGAAACAAAACAATTTATTTAACTAAACATATGTTGATTGTTGTACTCAGATTTGCTCTTTTGTGGTGCCTGTCTGAAGTATAAAAATCGCAAATTCAAGAACTGTATTTCGTGTACTGCTCACATGGTATCACAATAATGAGAGTCTTGGATAACTGATTCCTCCAAGTGTAAAGCGTCTTTTTCTATTGAAAATAGTGTTTGTGTAATAATTTTTTGCTAATTACCTTAGAGCTAGAATGCTGTCCTATTCGATTATTTTATGATCCTATGGGCGATAATCTGACTACGGTTTTACTATCATAAAGTCCCTTTTGTCCAAACTCTTTTACTTAAAAATTAGTTAAAAATATGATTTTTCTGAAATATTGGGTAAAATTTCCCTTTAACTCATCTGGAGATAAACAGTGAGCAAACGTTGGCTATTATTATTTAATTATAAAAAAATATCTCTACTGAAAGGTTTATTAGAATGTCACAAAATTACTGTTTAAATTAATATATTATAGTTGGCAAACTAGCCTAAACCATATTTTGGCAAAGGACAAAATCAAGTAAAGATGCAAGCATTAAAAGTTTTGATAACACGCGATGCAAAGGAGATGTTGCATCGGATTTTAAAACTAGCTATCTAATAATAGTAATTCTTTCGTCAGTAAAATCACGTTCCTAAAGCTGAATAGCTTCACATAAAACTCTGCTCTGTGTGTTAGCAGGGTTAAAACATGATTTTATTTTTTAATTCAATGCCTTGCTGTTGCTTGCTCTTGTCAAAGCACAATGTTGGTATAGTTAAAAAACGTTATTTTTTTTTAATTTTTACTTCCGCTTACTGGTTATTTCCCTTTCATTTTCATGTATTCAATTAAAAGATCAGTTTTCCATTTAAAGAGCTAGTTTTCAAAGGAAATATTTCTTTCTCTCCTTAATGGTTTCTAAATAAACTACTGAAAATAGCTGAATGAGGTAATTAATATTTGTTCACAGAGAAATACAACCTTGAGGGGACAATGATAAGGAAAATCACTATAATTTCAAGTAATTTCTATCACTAGAAAACCAGATTCAGGGTGCAAATGAGTTTTTTCGAATTTTCGCGCAATTGTACTTCATTCATATTACTGATTCAAAAATGTTGAGGAAAAACAGGTCGAAGAGAACAGATGTTTATAAACTTATTTAAAAAACCTAAATATAATTAGATTATGTTTTTAATAAATTATTTATCTAAGAATAGCAGCACATAACTACATGAATGGATGCAACATAAAAAATAAATAAGTCGGAATAAAATGAAACAATGGAAATAATTGCAAAATACCCTAGAGATCGTCGTCGCTTTCGGGGAAATAATTATGAATTTCATAGATTTTTTCTCTTAGCCTAATAAAGAGTCATTTTTATTTCAATTTCTATTCAGTTCGATTTCCAGTATCTTCAATATTTTTGCTGAAATATAAAATCGGCACATAGTCCACGTAACTTTCCTGTGCGGTGGAAACTAATTGGTCAAGTCCCATTTTCGTAAACGGAGGGTATGGATTTTATACCCGATTCCACTCTAGATCCGCTGTGTGCACTGCCTTGGTGCACGTTAACTCTGTCGGGGTAAAACGTCCTCCCGCTAGTGTGGCACAGGAATCTGGAGCGGGGTGCGGGTGCATTTATCGGTCTTGTCGTATGTCTATGGTTAAAAATGACTAGGTCGGTCCCAAAATAGCCCACATCTTTTTTCAAAACGTGACGTTAGTCTATCTACCCCCTCCCACCCGTGAAACGTCTTACACCCTTCCGGGTAGACTGGGTAGAGGTGGGTGTTAAATAAAAAAAATAGTCTATCTAAAAAAACTAAATTAAGTAACTTGGAAAGGGAGGCTTAACTCTCAGGAAAATATCCTGTTTTTAAAACTGATGAAGAACATTCGTATTTAAAACAGGTACGGGACACCATGACAGATGTAGCTTCTGTTCTGTGTGTTAAAACACTTCTAGGAAATAATGACCATAAAGGAATTACCCCGCCCTGCCGTAGCATCCGGGGTGAATTATATGATCCGGCCGCCGTGAATAGCAAATTCGGGCCCTGTGGCCGACGCATTGTGACCTTCATTACGAGCGGAACATGCGACGCCCCCTCAGACGACCCCGTCATCGACATGAAGGTAATTTAACACCACACCATTAGTGTACCCACCAGGGAAGCTTGACATCTCTTACTTATCCAGTGGCTTTTCTTCTCCATATATGAGGTGCCTCCCCCGGTGGGGCAATTGACTGGGAAATAATACGCTCAAGCACAAGCGAGCTACTCTCGCCCTGCCTAAGCATCCGGAATAAAGTGAAGAACAGACGCCACGACACCCGGCGGAAACTCAAGTCGGAGTCCTAATAACCATCATCGGACACGCCCCAACCCTTCCTGAAGGAGGTACGCCCCGTCATAAGAGTGGAGGTAACTTAACCCCACACCATTATTGTACCTCCTAGGAAAGAGAGAACCAGCGTACTTATCCGGCAATTTCTCATTCACGTAGTCATGGTGCCCTCCCCCACCCCCCGAGGGACACTGCGAAATAATAAAATGGACTAGTTTGCCACTTCAAAATTCTGTTAATGTTTAAATGATGGATCGTAGTGATGAGTCTCTCAACTAGTTATGAATACTTCGATTTTGGAAGCTGTAATAGTTATTAGTAACGTTTAATCAGACACACTTTAACATCTCAGGTTTCCTTTAGATTTTTATGTGGACCAAAAAAAAAATCTGAAACAGAATGTGTCATCTAATTCTGAAGTAGAAGAAATTTGTAAGTCAAGGGTTAAATATACTTATACTCGCGAGCAGAAAAGTTAACTAGTATAAATAATTCTATATAATCGATACTGGTTTGATAAACTTAGTTGAAAATAAGAATAAAACCTAAAGAAAAAAATTAATGCACATCTTCGCATACTATGCATATTTCATTGATGAGTTTTCTCGTAGTTCTGAGTGGTAATACTTCTGTCATAACTGCGCACTTGATCGTAATCTTTTCTATTTTGATGTCTCGTCTGTTTACTGCATCAGTTATAAATATACTCTGTTACCAACTTGCAATAAAATTTTATGGCTGACTTTTACTTACACGTGACTATTCCATCAAGGTCTTCATTTCAAACTGTCACTACTACAGCATGACAACTATTACTCAAAGACTTATTCCTCAGTATCGTAATAATTTTATTACTCTTTTTCGTTATTGGTTTTAATTCTTTCTTTTCTTCTTTTATGGATTTCTTATTTCGCAGAAAGAGTATAAGTAGTTAAATAAACTCAAACTCTCATTTTCTATACGATAGCCATTCAGTGACGTTAAAGAGATTTATTGAGTATCTTCAAAATTTAATGCAGACATTTCTTTAGAGTATAAAATTTTGTTCGTTTTTGTGTTTTTAAATTCCATGAAGTAAAGATTATGTCGGTATATTTTATAATAAATATTCTTGTTACATGCTTCGAGTTTATGTTATACTTGGAGGAAGAAAGACTGTAAATAACAATGTGGGTTTTTCGAATTTTATTTCTTTAGATTCGAAAGCAAAAGAACGACAAAATTTTTATTTTATTTCTGAAATTCATAACATCAGAAACACAGTTCCTAAAAAATAGTATTAAGGATAAGTAATTAAGAAACAAAGTTTTATTAAATTACACTTTGTGAAGGGGAAAAAAACTCTTACAAACTCTGGCTTCATTGGGCACAAGACTTCTGGATGTTAACACATTGTAGACAGAGTAGAAATTGGATGCAAGCTCAAAAAAAAGACAAGCAATAGATATATTTTTGTCTTTGATGCATAAGAATAAATGAAAATTTCGGAATACATGAAACATTGGGAACGAATGACGAGATAACTCGTGTTTTCGTATGTATTTTTTTCTAATTTAACAAGTAAACTCGTGATCCCTCTTCAATTTGTTAAGGAATACCTGGTATATCCAGTATCTTTATAGCCACTTGTTGGTCCTAGAAAGATGATAAGCATTGCATTATCTCTTTTGTTATCCTGCGCCTTTAGACGATGATACGAACATCATTCAGTCGGTGTTAGGAGTCGCATTGTCCTCGTTATAAGGCATCGACTTTGACGTCCTCCCGCTGGTGTGATGCGGAAGTTTTGAGAGAGGGGATGCCATCTCAGGTGTCTTCCTCGTCATCTCACCGTGGTGCAAAATTACGAGTTCCGTCCCAAAATAGTCCACGTGTTGCTTCAAAATGGGACTTTAATAGAACTAAACTAAGGCCTCGACTTTGAATCGGAGGACTCCAGGTTCGAAATCCGATTCCCCCAAGATCCGCGTGTATGTAGGCCTGGTGCACGCTTAACCTGACGTCGAGGGTCAAACGTCCTCCTGTGGACGTTGAAGACAAAGGTACTGGCTTGAGTGGCGTCCTCGTCATTTGACACGGTTGAAATGTCCAAGGACCATCCCAAAATAACTCTCGTGTTGCTTCAAAACGGGGCGCGAATGTAACTAAACTAATCTAATCGATTCGTATTATTTTCCTCAGCATGCATTCAGTTACTCAAGATTGATGCCATTTTTGCGCAGATAAACTTTCATCATTTATTCAGTAGCACTATTTTAAACCTCAAGACTATATTTTCAACTTACGGCATAGAACTAGAAATTTGTACTTTGATCACTCAAAATATAACATACTTTTAATTTTGTTCATTTTTTATTAAAATTCAGTAAGTACTAGAGCTCTTTATCCCATTAAGTGACAGCAATCTTACATGTTTAGACATGGAGTACCTGTGATAGATCTAGTTTCGACTTGTCTGCTCAAGAGTTGCGGTTTATGAGATTTCCAGTTTCATTTTGTTCTGAACTGTCTTTTAGTTAATTTTGGAAAATTTAGTTTACACGTAAAAAATTGTCACTTATTGGGTAAATGACGCGCGTTATATAAAATATTGCTTTTATTGCTGTGAAAACTCCTTAACTACTGTCGTATTTTCAGCTACCAAAATAATTAAATAATCTCAGTCTATTTAGTAAGTTCTTTATTTTCATAAAAAATTGAGGTTTTAAATCAGCTAATTAATTGTTTAAATCAGAAAGATTAAGTTTTCTGACACAAGTAGGAATATGTAACACTGAAGTGAAAATAATTTAACCTAAGATAAATTTTTATAATGTGAATTTTTTATAATGTGAAAAACAGATCGCATCTATTAAATTTTTCGTTTATAGCATTGAAAGTAATGTATTAAAACGTGTTAGGCTCTCATAAGTCATAAAACAACAACTAACATTTTTCAATCTTACTCTTAAAATTTCTCCAAAAATTTTTAATAAAGAGTCTACACAATCATCATTTCTTAAAGTCTAGATTTTTAAGAATATTTATATCTCTTATGACCCTTGTAAAAAAAGGAAAGAAAAAACATAAGAAACACTTCTTTTAAAAGGAGACTCCTCATATGTATACTGCCTTTCATCAAAATTCAAATTTATTCATTCAAAAATACTTGTGAATGAATAAATGGGAAATGATTCATTCTTTATTGTTTCGATGATGTTAATCTCTAATTTAAAAAAAAGCTATATAAGTTCTTTCCGGAAATACTCACTTCTGCCTGTTCCGTTCTAATGTCTCAAGACACATAATCTATTAAGGAGATCTTTTACAAAAACATCATGTGAGAACCCCTTGGAGACACTGACTCAATATTTAAAAGAAAGAGAATAATAAGACGCTCATTACTTATTGCACAACGCTGAGTTGCCCCAAGATTAGCTTCATTTGTCGAGAGTTAGAACATTAAGAGTCAGCTCACAATAACAAAACAATATCTATTTGGGAAAAGGCTCTCAAGTGTATTCCCTGGCCTACTCAAGATCTAAGCCATGTGGCAGATGATGAGAAATGTGATTTGCTCATCATACCCAACAAAAGTAATTTTAAGATAAAGAAGTGTCCAAAAGATAACAGCAGTAATAATGGGTTTGCATTAACGTTGGCCTTGTTTTTATTGTACGTTCTAATAGCACATTAAAGGGAAGATAAACAAAATTGTGCTTATTTATCTCTTAGTAGTTTTACATCATCTTAAGATTCATTTAGAATTTCTTTTTCCAGTCTTCAACATCCAAAAAAAATAAAATAGTCCAAGAATTCTCATTAGGTGGAAGAATATATTACTTTGAGCTTTTACTTTTAAAAATATTCATCAACACAGTCAACTAAGTTAAAGATAGACAGTGAGTGACTGCGAATCTATAAGTCATAAATTCCATACAAGATTTCCTTTCATTGGAAGAATTGCTAGACTTGACGAGATATTGCCGTAGTTAACAATGTGTACAATCATATTCATTAACACCCTTACTTAATGTCTGCACAGCTACATTTGAATTGTTCTCATATTCTGATGATTTTCCGAGGATATCCGGTATTGTTTAGAGCTTTCAAACTCCCTTTTCTGTTCTTGTATATTTTCTTGGTTGGTTATATTTGATGTTGTCATGTTTTGTCCTTTCACATTGTTTTGCAGACTGTTGAGATTTTATGTAGAATCTGTTTACTTAATATATGGTTATCAGTAACTTATCTTTCTGTCCGACGTCTTCAGTTAAAGGGATAAGCCATTCGAGTTCTTACAGCATTAGGGGATGCATTTCATTCTTTTTTTTAAAGAATAATAGAATTCTGCTTCTTAGAATCCCACTATATCCATTCATCCACTTCTGAAGTTATAACCTCCAGCTGACTTTTTTAAATTTTGAATCCTTTCCTGAATAGACGGTTGAATATATTGTAACAATTGTTTTTTTTTCTTTAAGTTTCTTATCAGCGTAAAATTTCTGTTTGTGTTTAGATTTCCTATCACTTTCTTCAAAACATACATGCTCTAAGTCTAGAATTTTCCGTTCTTCCGTTTAAGATAGTTACTGTACTTGGCTATGTCAGCTCTTGTTATTATTTCTATGCTCAATAATACATTTATTCGCAACGATGTCTTGTACCGTTTTGCATTTAATCTTCTCACTCTCAGTTTACGCACTGGTGTTTTTTTGTGTGGATATTGGTTTATCTTTTGTATCCACATATATTGTGGTGCACGTATCTCCCTGGGATAGTTTTATAACAAAGCATCGAGAGCAGTCATCAATAAATGTCACAAAATTTATGTTATTCCTTTCTAAAAGAGCTCAAAAATGTGTCTGGTAGATTAGAAGGCATGATATCGGGCATTACCACATCCGAAATTAGATTTGAATTCCGCCTATTTTGGGTATATAAGATCTCTTATGATCTGTAGTGAATGCTGCGAAAACCTAGACCATCTTTGCAATAGTAAACTAATGTTATCCTATATCAATGAGATTTTAATTTACTAATTGAATTGTGTCGTTGTCACTTTTACATATTTTCTTGTGAACGAAGTATAGAAAGAGAAAGTATTCTAACCGTCAAGATATTCGATATTGAAATTTCGATGAATCTCAGCATTTTATACCTCCCTGGGCCCGAAAAAAACCATTTTTGTAATCATGTCTGTCTGTTTCTGTGCATGTGAATACGATATATCAAAAACAGAAAGAGATAGGTAGATGAAATTTGGTATGTAGACAGAATGCCAGATTTGTAGATTTGTCCAAATTTTAGGCCAAATCCATCAAAGGGAAAACTGTCTGCCTGTCTGTTACTGTGCATGCGGACACGGTGACTCGAAAACGCACCGAGCTAGATAAATGAAATTTGGTGTTGATCTTCACATAAATATTGTGTATTAAAATTTCAACCAAATCGCTCAGTGGGAAGAGGTGTTGTTCTAAATACATACTCGATTATCTTCACTATCCAACGAAGCTAAACGCAAAGCGCGTCATATTGTGGAAATATACGAGAAAGTTGAGGAAAGAACACTCCCGTTTGTAATAAATGAGACGTTCATACCAAAGTTCTGAGCAGTTTATATTCTTCCAATACATCGCTATATTTGAAGATGTCTTTATTTGCTATAGTTTAATTTAAAATTACTTCGCATGATGCCTGCCACTTCCCATTCCGTCAATCAAAAAAACTCTTGATACATTTCATTTCCTTTCTTATTTACGCGTCTATTTGCTCTAAATGAAACTGTGCTCTCTTTTTCAGTTTCTTTTTAATCTATATTAAATTACTTTCCGTCGCTGGTTCGTGGAAAATATCTTGCATTTTATTTCTTCTCCAGTAGCTGCTGCTATGAAACTTTGTCTGAGAACTTTAAGTAGTAAATTACGGCCTTTGGTAATTATATCTGGAAGTCTAGACTGGTTAAAATCTATCTTTGCAAGGAAATCTAAACTAAGCCAGAAGTGTTCTGAGTTTCTTGAATCTACTTTCTGGCGGTTTTCATTAGGTTATTACTGTCGGAGATTAAAATAGTTTCAGATATGGTTTATCTAATGGCTTCGCAATAGCTCTAGTCGCTGCGTTGTTCCCTTTTTATTTAATTAAACATGCTTTTTATTGGTGATTTATTTCTTCTTTTTATCTTCTAATGGTATGCCTGTAGTTGATTTATATTTAGTCTTCAGAAGGTACCTTTTTAGGGGGTTAATTCTTTCCATGAATTTATTGCGTTTAAAGTGCAGAATAAAGAAGTAATGCGACTATATTTAAATGTTGCACTGACAGATTGCAATCTCTCAATCAGTTCAAACAAATAAATAACGAATATTTTTATATTTAATTTATTTCTAGTTTTGTCCCGTATAACTTTTTAGTAAAAATATTTCACTAAAGACATAACCTGTTTTGTGAGTTTTTCTCTATACTATTCGCCTGCTTTTTTCCATTTTTCATCTTAAATAGAAAGCATTTGTTTTTCTGATATAAAGAGATGTTATGATCTTTGGTCCTTCTAAATCATTTATATAGAATAAATCTTTTTTATAAATAGCACTTCTATCTGAAATTCTTATGTTGAATAGTGGTTTAATTTTACAATTTTCTATGAGCTGTCTTTTAGAGAATATGAATGGATAAGATACATATGTTCCTATGCAAGCGCAAAATAATTGTCCAATTCAAATTAACTCAATATATCTTGCAAATGAGTCTCCCAATATTTGTCCTATATTTTCATTAAAGCGACGGTATTCAAGATTCAAGGCATTTATATAGTGCATTAAAGAAAAAGTATTCAAACTGTGACTTGCCTCAACTTTATTTTAGTTAGTTAGAATTGTCTTAGGGAAAAAATTTCATAAAAAAATTTAGTATTAAGACATCAACGATAGTCAAAAACTAAGGGAAAAAATCTGATTACACTTTATAAATTTTTTATGTTCAAAATTATCCGTTTTGCTGAGAGTTATATTAACGATAGATAACTTTGAAGGATCATAGTTAAGGAATTGTGTGGAGTGTGGAACAACTAAGAGTTCTTAAAATTATGCTTTGATTCAAGGGTTTCCCTAATTCAGGAGAAATCATTTAACTTGGCAGTGTGACATTGGAACCAATGATTGCAATGTACCGACTTCAAATTCACTAGAACTTTAAATAATACTTTTCGTTTTGTAATATCTCTAAAATAAAAAAAACACAAGATTTTCTCATTAAAATATCGCAATAAAACGTTTTTCTGTTTACAGTCGTTATGATTTTTTGTTATTAATCATACAAATCAAGTATTTAGAACAATATTAACAACGTACAGGTGCTCTGTAAAGTCCTTTCTCACCCTCTTAACTTTTGAACGTCGACAGCTGTAGTCATAAAGGTGTTGTCTATGTATAGAAAGAGCAGATGCATTATTCAGTGAGACCGTTCACAGCATTCCCTAATGCTTTTGTTTGTTTATTTTGCGATTCCCATCACTATTACTTCAAGAAATGGTCAGAAAGTAGATAATAGCACCTTCATCTTTTAAAGTAGGGGTTCCTTGGTAGTACAGTGATTAAGACAGTGTTTCTCTGTTTACTGTAAACGTAAAATGTACCTGGTAGTGACATTAGAGAAATAAATCATCCGCTACGGTGGTGACATAGAACGACAACCACTCTCTCTGGACTTTAGACCATTGGGCTTCTTTCTGAGGGACTACTTAAAGGAGCAGATATATGAGATCCCTCCGACGACGTTGCAGTATCTTCACTGCCATATAGCTGATGCTTGTGCCAGTCTGTCACCTGACGTGCTGTAAAATGAGTAGCCGGAGATTCAACCTAAAATCTAAATGTGTATTGTGGCTCACGGATAGTAGATTGCAGTACTGGCGTTAAATGTGGTTATTAACAATTAGTTTCTCATTTTGTGACGTAACTATTTTGGAAATATTGAACAAATAAACAACTGATGTGCAAGTCCTATTATTAGCTTTCATATGTACAAAGTATCTTTCTGTACCAAATTGATGCTGCTGTACAACTTTGACACTGAATATATTTCCTTATCTATTATAAGTTTTGATATTGGTGCTCAAACTCCTGAGCCTGCCTCTAGAAGACGCTGCAAACCGTCTCATCGAAAACCGCATAACCGTTTTACCATGACCATATGAGTATAACTACCGGATTGAAACTCCCTTTTATGACTGTAACTTTCGGCATTCGAAAATTAAGGTGATAATTAAAAGAATTCACTGTTGACACCTTCTATTTCCATAATATTAACATTATATATTATCATATGCCTAAAAAACTGCATGCCCTTATTATTTTGAAATACATTCCACTTACCATACGTTTGAAGAGTAATTAAGGCTGATAGGTTTAGACAATGCAAGCATTAACACAGGTAGATTGCTAAGAATGTTACAATTAAATGTTACAGTCGTCTCACTAAAATGTTCACTAATGTCGATAATGTATAAATGTAACATGCTACTGAGGGTCGAGTAATTATAGTACATGCTTAATTAGAATAAATTATTTTTTCAATGACTATTTTCTAGAATTTTTTTCTACCTCTTTTGAGCGATAAAAATGTTGAAAACTATATTTATTGTTTGTACGCATTATGTCTATAAATCTGCTATAAATATATATATTTGCCAGTTGTTTTAATTGATAGTTATATGAGATTACTGGATGAATTGAAATTGATAACGAGAGAAACAAGAATCTGTTTTTTATAAAACTACCGTCTATTTATAAATCTGAAAAGTGAAACTTATTATTTCTAAGCTGAATGATAAATACTGAAATGATAATACTTTCTGTGAATAAGAAGCAAGGCTTAATATCGTATTTTTCGTTTGAAACCTTTCTTTGCAAATCTTTAAAAAATTGTGTCAAACTTAATTGGGTAATAATTATTCCTCAAATCTTGCTTACGACGCAACTTTGAAACTGCTGAAATAAAATCACATAGCTTTACTACTTGATTTGCTAAGTACATGATGTTGTATAAGATAATAGACTATTTACCTGATCTGATGATCAGGTAAATAGGCGGTCAGATTTGTCTTTTGGTGTTATATTTATAGATAAAAATTGTTATTGTAATTAAGTATTATAAATATGGCGATTGGACACTTCATTATCATATATCTGATGTTACAAAAGTAGAATAACGCAAATTTAAATGAATTATAGCGGAACTCCAGTTACCTTTATCTTATTGTCACTATACTTTTGTCTTTAATTATGTATTTAATATTCACAAAACATTTCTAAAATTATATATGTTTCAATATACTCACATTATCTTCCAGACTCCATAGCATGAGTTTCAAGTCATGCTAAATCATTAACTGTGTCTTAGTTCCATAAGATGAAATAATTTTTGATAATTTTATCCCTCAGTTTATTGCATTATTATTACATGCGCTTTATATTGATATGTGTTTTATCATTTTTTACAGGTTACGTACTTGAAACTACTGGAAGCTACGTCATCTGCCAATCTATATTGGGATCTGCCCAATTTGCTGGATCTGCTATTTGGCTCGCTGAACCTTGGGCAACCCGTTGGGAAAAAAGGAGACTAGAAAGCAAAAAGAGCCAAAAATCCCCGGAAGAACAACAGCTGGTCTAGTTCTTCGAGGAATCCACAAAGTTGCCATAACTGATTGATATATGGAACAGATTAATTACTTAGTTGCTGTGTTGCTGACTTGATGGATGTGGGAAGAACACTTCAGTTGAATTTTTTGTGCTCTCTTAGGCCAGTACTTTCATACTGAGAAACATTTTCAGAAATCTTTATTGTGAATGTGATGATTTTCTGCTTCTTTATTCTCTAGTACTTATAAAAACAGTTCTGATTCTGAGATTTTTCTTGAGACTGTTTCAGTCAGAAGTTGTTTACTTGGCAGTTTCCTTTTACCAAGTAAAATGTCTAATTCATCCGAAGTACTGTATCAAAAGTTTATCAGTTTCCTCTGATCCCACCGATCCTAAATTATTGCAATTGAGTTTTAATTTCAGAAAGTTCACTACAGCATTAATTGTTCTTATAAATGTGATGTTTGTGATTTTTGTAACTTTAAATTCTCCTGTTCAAGATAGTACATATATAATTCTTTAAGAATTTCTGTGTGTATTTGAGATCATACGTCATCTTACAATTATAAGGTAGAAATTCCTGGAAAACAATTTATAAAATATAACTTCAGTAATAAGTGCTTTGAGTACCATTATTATTCATTCCTGTTAAAGAAAAATTACTCGTATTTTCCAATTAATAATTTTTTCCAAGAGATTTTACGTATTTTTAATAAAAATGGTCTGTAATTTTCAATGAAATATAAAATATCTGAATTATCTCATTTTAATCTCAAAGAAAAAATGTAATTTTAACTCAATACGCAAAAAAATTCCGTCCAAAGAAAAAGGACAACTTCATTTTTTTCTATTTTCAGAACTAGCAATTTTTCAAATTATGGTACGTTTATATTTTTTCTTCAGGTACAGATTTAATTTGAGAGAAAAAAAAGACTTGTGGTATTTTTATTTGTATGTTTACCTCAGTAAAATTAATTACCGATTTTTGAAAAACATTTATGAATTTTATAGGAATTATACATTCGGCTTAATACTTTCAGTGCCCGTAACGCGCCTGTGCCTGATAAGACGAAAGCCGTCCACGCCCCTGCGCGTGATGAAGGTTCTTCGTAAGTGACCGATCACGCACTTGATCAATTAAAGTCACCGTTCATCACTTCTTTCAATCAATTCATCATTCTCTAAATGTAAGATTATGCATTTATGTGAGCATTGCACGAAGATGTTATCACACATCATTCGGTGCTTCTTTCACAATTTGTCAGCAGTTAATTGTTTAGAGACTCCGATTATCAATAATACGAAAGACGACCTCATTATTATTAAATTCAAATGTTAGAGGTGTTTAATATAGTAATGAATAAAATTTATCAAAAAATTAGCAAAATATTGAAAGAAAAGTGCGAAAATGCACCGATGCGTTTATTATTAAGTCTTCAGTTGACGCATTATGAATTTTTAGAAATTTAATTTATTTATAAATAATAAATGGAGATAAATGAAATAACATAAAAAAATATCCCAGATCTTTCCAGAAAGAATAGATTTCAAGAAATAGTTTTAAAAAACTGATATGATGAGATTATTTGGTAAAAACTGTTGAAAACTGTATTAAACCATTTGAAGGTGGAAACACCAATGAACACTTGGTTAAAAATCTTTATTATCTCTCGAAGAGAGTGACACTGACAATTATGATGTACTGAAATAGAAGTAGCAAAATTGCATAGAGCTATAAAATTATTAGGGCTTGAAAATTATTTCAATAACCCCCTAAGGTGTAAATATAACCAGAAAAATGACAAAATTGAATATGCTTTAATATCAAAACATGCCAGGAAAACCGAGAGAAAGGTCAAAAGAGATATCCTTACATCATTTTTGATGTCGAAGAAATAAAAGGATACAACTTTCGTCCCTACACTTCCTATTTATCACATTACACCATCCGTTCTTTTTAATCAATTGCAATCAATTGTTAATCATTGTTCAGGGTGCTTCCTCCTATCTTCCAATGACACCGAACATTTAAATTTGATTAATACGATTTTTTTTCTTTTCTTCGTTGAATTTTTACCTTTAACTTAATCAAATTTTCCATGACATGTTATTAATAAATATAGCTAATTGTTTTTTTTATTATTTCAAACATTAAGACAAATGAAAATTTTGCTATCATACTCTTGAATATGTTTGATTTTCAAACATGAAATTCATTGCACAGTGTCTATTCCGCTCTAATTCGTGATAAACTAAAAGTAAGATTTCAGGATTGTCTTTCATGAATGTTACATTCCTTAATATAACTAACAAAGCGTGGTATGTCTTCTGCATGGGAAAAGAACGTGTTAAACTTCCGATATCCCTTTTTAAATAATATTCTGTTAATCAAAATTATGTAACTGTCTTCTTCAAACTATTTTTGAATGAAGAGATGTTTCTTACTTTTGATTTAAAATAAAACCAAATTCATACTTTTGAAAAAAGAAATTTTCCGTGGGTATTTTTGAAGCATTTTATTAATGAAGCCTTACATACTTGAGAGAAGAACTTTAAATATATATTTATAAAATACTGTTCAATCTTTTTCTTTTCTTTGCCTTTCCTTCTCCTGCTTCGTAGATCAACGTCTTATAAGGAAAGCGTGACCTTTGAACGGAAAGGTTACTAGAAACATTAACGCATGCAACGTAATTTGCTCTTTTTTAATACCGTCACATTGTTGCGTGTATTATAATATAAGATATCGATAATATAAATATTCCAAATTAAAAGAGTGTGCTTTGGCTCCTTACAGTCATTCATATAATCGTGAATCATGCTTCCATCATATATTGCACTGATATTTGCGTGCTGTTTGCATCATGATTAAACTAAAAATGCTATACTTAGTTCATTATATCAGTAACACTAAGTATATGCAGAAGTACGATTTTGTTAACTTGATGATGAAAAACACAAGTATATTGGGCATTAGGTAAATTAAAATTGTAGATTGGTAAAATAAAATAACTTTTCCATAAATTATTTAACTGACTGGTACAATCATCGCACAATTGAAATTAATAATGTATCATTTAATTCATCATTACTTTACTACACATTATTATAATTTATTTTCCAGTACCTTATCAAATGTCAAATATTTATGTATTAAACTTATTTGGGTTTTACTTGTCTATATTGTTGCATAAAAAATTGTACAATATTATGATTATTTTGAGTTTTTCCTCTATCTTACCAAAAAGTACCTGCATTTCTGTAAAGCGAATTCTTTGGAAAAAAGCATTAAATGTATGCTTCTTCTAGGGCCTCGTCATTCAACGGCGTAGTAAAATTCTCTAAATACATGCTAAATAAGTGTTTCTCCAACGAAATTTGTGAAATTATTTTAGTTCTATTAATCTATAATTTTCTCTTGGTTTCAAAGCAAATATTAATAAAAGAAACCATACTGTTGATGTTGCTCATAAAGTCGTAGAATACGACACAAAACAATTATGTAAATTTATATACTTTCAAGATACCCTGCTTTCATAATCAATTAAAGATAAAATGTAATTCAAAATTCGAGTTTACATTTATTTTCGATTCTAGAACTTTGTCTTCAAAATTTTTTAAAAAATCAGTTATTGCTACCAAAACATGAGCATAAAAAAATATTTAAGTATGAAGTGCCTTATTTTTAAATAATTTCTGTCCTTCCGCATGTTCCTACGACATCCCTTCAAACCAAATCGCCACAACATGAAAATTCGCACTTTTGAAATTACGGTGCTATATTGCATAGGTTTTAAGAACTAGAACTCCTACTTTGGCGCAAGGAGTCGCTTTAAATATTTTTGTTCATCTATCACAAACATGAATATTATTTCGCCTCACCTCTAAAGGCATAAAAAAAATTCATATAGATTATTTTTTTAATAATGCTTTAGTTAAATTGAGAGCTTTTCTTCCCATTCTTATCTGAAAGGAGAAAAAGAACCTTTAGAAAGCATTCAAATATCATGTAGGAGTGCTTGGAGTTTAATAAATGAAAGTACATACAGGAGAGCCACATTTCCTTTTCTTTTCTAAATGACAACTGGTTTCAAAAAAGCTATCATCCTAATCTTTTAAATTGCTCCAGTTTTATGATTTAATCGCTATTATTTTTACTGCATAATATTACAACTTGACACCAGATATAATACTGATTATAATGCCCAACAAAAAGGAACATTAATGCTAAAAGAAGGGCTTTATAAATAACATCTACTGTTATAAGAATATAAGCCTGTCAGTGCCTGCTGAAAGAGGTCGTGAATGACAATAACCAATAATAGCTAAAAGTTAATCTAGTACAGTATGTGTAATTACACTTACTTTTTAATGCTATTGTATGTAGAGAGTCTCCAGGCACATAATTTAAGTATTTCAATAAGAACAAAGATTACATTGCCATTGATATTCTAGTGATAATGAAGTTTATAATTAAAATTTTCCTTTCCAAAGAAAAATTGATTATTGAAAGATTATTTTTAATCTTCGAAATTTTCTAATGTTTGCTGCACTTATTTAAACAAAAATGTCAATTGGATTAAATGAGGGGAATGCTTTATGGATTAATAGATAACATAGCTGTAAGTAGGTTAAAGTGATTACTGTACATTTTCAAATCATCCTCAGATACTTCTACGTTTCAATTCCTTTCTTCCGAAAAATATTTCCTTAAATTAGTGTTTTCTGTACATTAATTGTATGACCTTCACCTTCAAATTTTCCAATCTAAATGTCACTAATTGCTTCACAATAAGCATTGATATCTTCAATTGATGATCAATTCTAGAAGAAAGAATCGTGCCTCGTTTTTGTAATTTCTTACCCAACCAGTACCCATATTTTTCTTGTTAAATCTGACATATACTTGTTTAGCCAGATATTGGAGAATCAGCTTTTAATTTCTTTAAAATTTGTGATGGTCACTTCTATTATAAACAAAATTCCTTCATCTGTGAACATTTTTGGACGGTCATTTGTGTAATAATTTTATTCCAATATGATATTTCGTATTTCGTGAAAATACCAGAATTCTTTTGACTCGACAATCGTACTTAGTTACCATATTTCATGTTATATGACAATTGTAACGTAAAGTATGTTTACATTGCGTACAGATATTGCATAGTCGTTACAACTGTTTCATAAATTTCGCTTTTATTTTAGCATAGGAATTACATCTTGAATAAAATCTTCAGAAAACAAAATTTGCATATACTTTTTCTTTTTATATTCGCCAAGAAATGTGAAACGTGTTAATTGTGGGCCATTTCATTCATTGTCTTTACGAAATCATCTATTTAATTTTAAAATGTTAAATAGTGTTTCTGTTGTTTTAGGAACACCTTCGAAACATTAATATTGGAGTAATCCATCAAGTGTTCTTCTGAATCTAAGAGAATTTAAAATTATAATTAAGTGAAGCATACAAGTTACTCTTGGAATTTAATTTCTAAATTGTTTCAATAAATTTTCTTAGTTAAAAGCTCATTAACTTTTATCTCCCAAGTATAGCAAAGATATTGTATATCTTGGTCTCTTAGAACAATGGTTGATTTTGATTGTTCTTTCGCAGCTTTGGGGCGCCATATTAGTTTGATTTTGCTTACTGCCGTTCTTTCCTAAAATATACTCCTAGAATTCTGTTGTAATTGAATAATTCTAATTTAAATCAAGAAAATTTTTAGTTATTTTTAAATGCAAGAATTCCATTTTATTTAGATAATCTGTGTGTATATAATATGTTCCGTGAGTTTGGTCTTTGAATTCTATCATTAAACATGTTTAGTATCACAAATATTTAATTGTGGCCTAAATATCAATTCATAATTTCAAAAAATTTCTTACAGAAAATTTGATACATAGCACTATACATAGATGTTTCTTTATATGCGAATATTTTATCTGTAATGTATTCACAGGTAAATTAAAATTATATTTTTCTTTTAAAGGCCTATATCAATAGTAACCAGTGAAGCAATACAATTTGATTTGTGATCAGATTTTCAGGCATTATTCACAATGCATTTGCTGAAACATTTATGTTAGATGATGAATTTAGCGTACCTAAAAACAGAGCAACTCTAATGGCCCAAATATATTATGAAAAATTATTGTCGAAAAATGTGCGATTTTGGATGTAACGTAAATTCTTAAGTTGCTGTTTTTGCAGATAATTTTTTTTATATTTCAAATGCATAAAAATAGATAAAAATTTTGAATTTATTTCGTATTTTTACGATGTATATGATTTTCGCTGCAAAGAAATTTATTTATAGATATCTTGGTTTAATTTTTATTGAAGAAACTGTTTTAGCAAAACTCTAATTTTAAAAAAATTCAATACAGTTTTTTTAAGAAGTCTAAGGCTCACGATGAGTTTTTTAAGCAAATTTAATAGCCAAGGATTCATTTAAAAGATTGTTCTTAAGAAGCCTTCAAATCTATATGTATTTGATTTCTTAAGAAAACTGTATTTAATTTTTAAGGATGTTTGATTTTCTCATTCACGTATTTCTAAACATATATATTTAAATGTAGAAGAATTGAAAAAAGTTTCAACCATAAGGTGCTAAATTTCTATGAGGTGTGTATCCTACTTAAAATAAACTTAATTTTTTGATATGCATGCAGAATTAGCTGAATCGTAAAATAAAAACTTGATATAAATCGATTTTTAAAGATACAGTCTTCTTTCTTTTCAGTATCCCTTAATTTCTTTCTGTCATACTTAATATTCAGTTCAAGAGTTCCATATGCTTTTTTCTTGACAGAGACTTCAGAGTCAGTCTGAATTTCCTTCTAATGTAGAATGATGACAAAAGAGCTTGATACACTTACTCAAGAATTACATCCTTAACATAGATTATCTATTGTCTTATGCTTTACATTTTCGAAATGAAAAATGTGTTATGTATATATCTCTTATTTTCATATTTTTACTGAATGTATCCATTTTTCACTCAATGTTTAATCACTGTGATGAAATGAGATGTAATAAATCTTGATTTTTATTGTTTGGGTAGAAAATTATGCAAATTCACTTTAAATTATCTGAATTATAATTTATCTTCAGTGTATGGTATGATCTGTAATTTAACAAATTAATTAAATATTTTATTTATATCATCTTTTAATTGTGTTTTTCTTTGTATTTCAAAAATAAAAGAGAGTTTGAATGGATTAACGTGAAAAAGAGATGCTTCTTGAAATTTTTCATACACGTTTTGCGCAAAAAAGTATAAATTTAAACTCCGCTTTACTGAAATAAGATGAAACTGTAATGTTAATACGAAATGGAAAGGAATCTAATGATTTTTGTAGAAAACAGTACAAACTATAAGCTCCATTTTTTTTATTTTTGCCTAACACTGCCATGTTAGTGAATCCACTCTGGAAGAAAATGTGGGAAGCTTGAAGGATGAAAACTTCCAAGAATATTCCTAAATTGCCCTTTGAAGTTATGAAAGAAAATTAACGCTAAGTTTCTCACGTGTGCAGTAAAAAATTATTTACTACAGATATTCATATTTCTTCTAATCGAAGTATTTACTTCAAATTTTAATGCAATGTTTCTCTAGCTATTTGTAAAGTATTTTGTAGGTTTCGTATAATTTGGTTGAAAACTGCATATTATAAGCAAAAAACTTTATATCTTTCCGAATATTCTTGTTATTTTTAGGAAAATGCATGCAAATATTGCGCACATCAAAAAATGTCCTCATGACTGAATCTTCACTGTAAAATGTTAGTTCAAGCCTCTTTTTTTACATGGTCGAAGTGCAAGGAAAATTATCCAGCTTTTCGGGAGATATTCGAAAAAATATTTAAATCCAAAGGTGTTCACTTTATTCTGTCACCCACCTATACGTTCCTGAATATTGATGTAGTATGGGATTAAATAAGAATACGTTCATTGCCTTTTTGCACTTTAGTTCACATTTAGAAAAAACAACAGAGAAATCTTTCAGCACTCGGAACATCCGATATTGTACTCTGCTGTTATTGTTACTACTATAACTGTTAAATTTCTGGTTGTTCTCCGATCACGTGATCAGCTGGGATGACGTTACGATTATTATAACCACGTTAATAACCCATTCCATCGATAGTTGTTGATCGAAAGATTCTGAAAATAGGTTCAGTGATATTTTATATATCATTACTTCATCATTTAATTTAGCTATTTATGTTTGTTGCCAGTCAGAAAGCATTCGAATTTGGAAGTGCTCTTGAAGTAGAATTATTTATATCTATAGTTTAAATAACAGTTTCCAATTGTATTTATTAAAAAAGGAATATCTCTTTTCCTTTTCGTATTCTTTCATTATACACTAAATATCTTCCAAAAAATATTTAAAAATATCTCAAAAATATTCGAGACGTTATCAATATATTAAAAAAAACTTAAAGTAACAATTTAGCTAAAAGAATTGAATAAAATGGATGTGTTACTAATGAAAAACTATGCCAAATTTAGAATGTTATTTATATATTTTTAAATTACACTTTGGCAAAATAAATTTTCGAAAAATATAACTGTCGTGAAAAACATCTTGCTTTAATAAGGATGAAACAATTTAAAATAATATTAAATCTTTAAGAATTCAAAATCGAAGCCATACTTACCATTAAATGCAAACCATTCCATCTGCTTAATTTATTTCAAAAACTTCCAACAACTTTTTAAAAGACTTGTACAAGAAAAAAAATTTAATGAACTTCAAAAGTGGTGACGATTAAAAATATTTTGAAAGATGCTTATTTCAATGATGCATAGAAAAATGATAAAAGATAAATTAGATCAACATAAAAAACTTACCACTGTTGAACCTGGACTTTATTTCACTCTAATAGTCAGTTCAAAACTCTTGAGAAAATTGCATTCATGTGTTAACAATGAACAAAAATAATGATGAAATATTTCAGAATTTATGTTATGAAACGTTTATTAATTTTTATTAACAACCACATTCAGCCGTTCTGTTGTGAATGCTATGCGAAAAAATCTGTTGATTACACTTAAAGAGTTCTAAAAGGAAAACGCGAATTGATCGACGCCAACGGAAGACTTACGAAGAGTAATAGGATTAGACAAAGGGAAAATAATACCCACCAGGTCCTAACTCTTCTGTTTTCAGTAGCAGGAACTCTGTTTTACTTCAGCGAATGAACTTCATGCAGAATAAGGTAAAACTTTAATATTTTTCCAGTTTTTTTCAGGCGTGTAAATCACAATATAAATGGATGAAATATCACAAAATCGCATCATGAAAAAGTTTTTCCCCCTTTGCACTTTTGATATTGCATTTCGTATCTCTTTAGCATTGTGTACGCATAATGTTTTTCTTGTAAAAAAGTTCAAATCTCTTATAAAGATGGAAAACACTGAAGTAATTAGCTTTGGTAAAATCATAGTTAACGGTAATGAACAGGTATGATTTATTACTTTTGTTTGTTTTTGAATGAAGCTTCGTGATTGATCATTCTGTACTATGTGAGAAATACAAACTTTCTACTACTCTGTTGTTAAATAGAGGAATTTCTAAAACACTAATTTATACTCGTAGTAATGCTACTACTCTATATAGTTGGAGCAGTTCCAAATTGCAATACAGTTTCCTTTTTAATATATTAAATTATACGCAGCAATAAACCCAGGTTTGTTTTTTAAATATAATTTAAATTTCTCTTCATTAAAAAAGTCTTAGAATCTACACTAATGATAATTATGGAGTATAAAATGATTGAATTGCACTAATAATAGAGATTTCTGCAAATATATACGACTGCCGGCGACCCTTGATACCAAGAGTAGTTAAGACAACTCTTGATTCAAAGAGTAGTATAAAGGCGTGGAAAGGAATAGTTGGTTTAATGAACATAAAGCTATTCTCACACAAGGTACCATTTCACGAACGTATCTTTCTTGTGAAGCAGTTTTATTCGTCGTTTAAATTTCTTTTCAAAATTATGCATAATTTAAGATGTAAACAAAATGAATCTGATTATTAACTCATCCAATATCCAGTTCTGAATTTTTTATAGTGCTCTCAGCCACGTTTTTGTAACTAGTAAAAAATTATAATAAAACTTTATTTAAAGAACATACCATCAAATGGATACAGTATAGTTTTGTCATTACTTTTTATACCTGAGATATACCTGCTTGGAATGAGCTTCAAAATCTGCAATGGTGACAGCCATTAATATAGAGGTATATAAAAATATTTTTATTTGTTTTTCATACAATGATCTTTCCGTATCACACTTTCCCGTTGACAAAATATAGTGATAAGAAGACTTCTGCATAAATGTATGAGTTTTTAAATTCTGTTATTTTTAACTATTGGATGGTTTTGCTTAAATGTATGAAATCTAAAGAGACGATCGCTGTGCAACGTTGTTGTGACTCCGAAAATTCATAGTCAACAAATGGTACACAGAAGTAATATGAGCCGATCAGTATTTGACATCTGAAACTCGCAGTATTGATCCATGCAGTAAAATTCAACGGGTGACGAAATCTCTGGAAGAAGATAAATTCTGCATATTATTTGTTTGGTAAAAATTTTGATTAATCTAAGCGAATACGTACTCTTACTAAAGTTGTTTTAAAATCACACAGTCAGCTTCTGTTTGAAGTAATGACAAAAATGAAATTTCTTCCTAATGCATTTCTTAAATTCTTTTGCATGGCATCAGTGTCAAGAAATAAATATACATAAAATTTTGTTAGTGCCATTAACATTCAGCTGATAAAAAAAATCAATGAAATGTGTTGCACATTGATATATAACCGATTTCACAGTTGCAGAGATGGCCGGGAGGCAATTTTTAAGAAAGTTGGGACCATTGAACCTCTTCGAAAATACAGAAAGCGTGAACCTATTGTTCATGCAAGAAATTTATTTTTTAAAAAACTACAAAATGGAAAAAGGCATGATTTTTAAAAGGTTTCATGAAAATCTGAGTATGACTTACATGCCCATTTATCTTAAAAATTCAGCCGTTGTAAATTAACATTCAAAAACATTGCATGGAAACAAAGGCTGTTTTTTTAAAGATTAACAAATACCTTGATTTCTCAAAAAAGTCATTGTTAGCGATACTATCGATTTAATCCCAGGGAAAATGCCAGTAAGTTCTGTGAAAGAGTCTCGGAAAAAAAATTACAATGTTCCTCTCAAAAATATAAAAATTTGCATTATTGTCACTAAGCAAAACAACCAATGTCGAACATGGATGTTTTCACCAAATCCTTTTATTTATGGACAGAAGTTAAATAGCTTTATTTATCTCCAGTTAAATTACATTTTAAATATTAATTATTAATAATTATTTAGCAAAAGAAAGAGAGAAACAGAGACAAAACATAAAAAGAGTCATTTCACAAACAAGATCGAATTTGCATGCTTAAAAAAATCAAGTGAAGCTCTTCCTTCCTCACTAGGAGTGTTCAGTTTGCTTCTCTCGATATCTGACAATAGCCAGAAAATAAATTCCTGTTGTAATAAATTTCTTTTCTGGGAAAAAAGACTTATTTTTGCTTTGCATTTCCTGGTAAACTTTTCACAGTCCAACAATGATTCTAAGAATATTGCTTGTAGTAGTGAATGAAAAAAAGGAAAGAAACATTCCAAAACTGTTAGAAGAAATCGTTTCTCAGTAAAGACGAGCGAAACGTTTTCTCTCTAGAAAAAACAAAAAAGGTCACAAAATTTTTGTCAGTTTGATCTTTCGCAAAAAAATGTAAAAACAACAGAAAATAGCAGGTGAGGTTTCTCGAAGTGTTAGCTATTTTCAACGAAGAGCTCCTTGATGTTTTTCGAAAATAACGATTCAAACAATTATTAATAATAGTTTTTTATACGAGAGTTATTTATTTCCAATAAACAATTTGTTTTCGTTTTTCGAAAATAATCAAAATGCCTATCACTAAGTGTTTGCAATACCTTTTCTCAAAAGACCGAAACCAAAGAAATCCACCAAGGATATATTGGTGTTTGAGATAACAAAAAAAAGAAGGGGGAGGGGGGAATGTCATGGCATAAAAATCTATCGGTGCTATGTGTTCAATGTGTAAAAACTGCGACGTATGCTTCGACGCTTTTTGGTTTCGATGGAATTTCTGTGACTCATCTTACAGTAAAAGTCCAGAATTTTCCACCAATAGAATATAGTCTTTGAAATATTTCTTATGAACTTTCCATTTTGTATCTTTTCTTGGAAAATTAGACGTTCTTTTGAGCAACATTCTGGTATCACCATGCATTAGAAGAACTTTAAAATTTAGAACGAGCTATTACGTAACATTAAATTGATTCAATTCTTTCAAAGTCAGTAAGAATAAATAAGTCCTCATCAAGTTCCATTTCTTACCAGAAGATTATTTGTCTAAATATTTCGTGCCTTAGCTTTGTTGTCGTTCCTGAAAGAGAAATCAGCTTAAAGCATGAACATCCATTTCTTGAAAAAGTTGTGAAGCCTTCAGTTTGTTTGTTTTTTAATAAATGCGTATTATTTGGTTCATTATAGTTTGCGTTTTGAATCATTGTTTTTGTTTGCGGTTTTCTTGTTCAACAATACAAATCATTCTGTTGTCTGGTGAATGGTTGGAGTGGAACTTTTTTAGTTTGATATGTGTGTGTTAACTTTTTAAGAACGGTAGGTTTTCTTATCTACTTTGATTTAATTACGGATTGAGAAAACACAATTTCGAACTTTTTATAGTACTGCACGATTGTTGATTAACTAGACTTTGATGGAAAAGAAATTCTGCAGTAATATTGTGTTCTTATTTACTTAAGTAAAATATTTCTGAAAGATCATTCTCTAATACAACATATTAATTAAATTATTTGGGAAGATTCCATTTTAGTACAGGGTGGAAGGAAAGTCGTCCAAGCTTGCCTAGAATTATTTTCCGTACATCGAAAGTGAGGGTGGGGTTTTTTGTTTGTTTGTTTTGTTTTGTTTCCTACACTTTTCATTCTTAAAAGATTAAAAGAAAACTATTCATGGAATTTCTGAAAAACATGCTGTATTTTCCTCGGTCATATTTTACTTTCTCGTATACGAAATATACAAAGAGAAAGTAATGTAAACGAAAAAGTAATGTAATAGTTAAAAAATTCGTCCTCGAGATTTTATTGAATCTCAACATTTTAGAACTCCTGGGTCCAAAATACATATTTTTTGGATTACATCTGTCTGTCTGCCCGTCTATGTAAACGAAAAACTGAACGAGACAGATGCATAAAATTTGGTATGTGGTCGTTTACACAAAAATTGCAGATTTGCATCAGATTTTGGATAAAAGCCGACAAGGCTGTGAGGATATGAAGACTTTCGGTCTGCATGTCAGTCTGCGTTCATGGGAATACAATAACTCAGAAAAGCAACTAGCGAGATGAATGAAATTTGGCACGAGATCTTTTTACCAAAATTGTAGATTTGTATCAAATTTTAAATCAAATCAGCTGACGGGAAGACGTACTGTTCCAAAATGCATACTTGATTTTTTTTCCACTACCAAAAGGTGAAGGTACCAAGGTGAAACCAAAATGCACTATATTGGGGAAATATGCGAGAAAGTAAAAGGATGAACGCATCCGAATTTTATATTAGTTGCCGAGATTGCCGATTCTATTTTGTTATAGCAATCGACTCGACAAGATTTGTGTAAAAATTTCATTTGTAACCCTACCCCTTCAGATTACTGTAGATGCTTGAATAGCAAGTTTCTTTTATTATCATGTTCTTTAGCAAATTTTATAGCGAGCTGCAGCAGAAACCTACATTTTTTAATGCAAAATACCCGGGTATTGACGATAGGATGCATGAATACAGTGAAAGGTTTGAATAAATCGCTTGCGTAATTCCACTCTTTGACTTGATTTCTTAACCATTTATAACAAAAAAAAAATTCTCCCTTAGTTGGATTTTAGAGAGGGAAAAAAACGTTTTCTCAATGTTATGGATATGATTGTTATTGTTTGCAGGTTTTTATTTAATTATGTTTCAAACATGGTACTAAAACCCTTTAGCTAGGAATAGTTTTGGAAACTGGATCTGTACTTGGTATCTCGGTCACTAAGAGCATACAACTTGGAATGGCTAAAAACAAATGGTTAGATGTATTTCCACTGATGGATAAAACTCTTGAAAATTCCCATTTTTCGATGTTACGCAGAATAAACATAACAGAAATTCCGATAAAGAATATTTTGTGTAGTTGTACAGGGCGATTCTAAAATATCTGGCCAAATTATAAAATCAGGGAGAAAAACCGAAACAAGCTGATTTTGTAATGGAATGTTTATGAATAAATAGTGCGTTGAGGTGCTAAAAGTGGTCACTGATAAGGCTACGTTTATACGTTCGTATGTGTTTTAACCCACAATTATCAACTTTGGGCATATACAATGAGGGTTGCAGGGAGTTCGCTGCAAAGTTGCCGCGTCAAGTTTGTCATGACAAGCTAATATCAAGAAAAATCACACTTGCTGCAAGTGTGAATGCTATCTGGAAAATCCCCTATCCACTAAAAAAGTACAGAGTACATAGACATGGTCCACGCCAAATTTGCCGTTATCCAAGCCCCCTTTCGTCAATGCGGAATGGGAGTTTGGAGGAGAACTGACCCGTTCCTATTAGCACAAAGCTTTAGTAGAACATTTTTGCAATATTTTTCAATATTCCCAATGATCAGTGGTGGCTCGTGAGCTCAGAAACGAGGAGGGCTGCAAAAAAATGTTTATCAAGAGAATACAATTTTAAAAGCTACTTTATCTCCAAGTAGGCTAAATTTTTTAATTCCAAATCCAAATGTGAAATTTCCTGCTTTTCAAACAAAGTAAATAACCAGTATATGACATTTCTATTAGTTTTACTAACAAAAATTAAAGTGAATGTTGATGTGACGATTCCTCTGACGAAAATAATAATAATAATAATAATAATCGGAGCTCCACATATACACTTCCCTCCTTGCCCAGTTCACTCGATAACACTCTTTCAAAAATGAATATCAAATAACTCATATACAGAAAATTTATTTTTAAGTTAAAACATATTAAATACATTTTAGACTGAAATACTCTAAAAATTTGAAAGTTTTAGAATAGTATTATTTGCTTGAATCTGCCGTCGCAACACGAACCGAAAGCGAAATCATAAACAGCCAATGAGATTGCAACTTGTGTGAGAGTGAAGAAAAAAAGAAAAATATATTAAAAAGAGCATCTTTTTTTCGTTCAGATGGCTCCGTGCCAGCCAGCGCTGTGTTGACTTTCAGCCCATAGCCCGTGTAAGTTAAAGGAAGAAAGAGTTGCTTTTTCACTCCGGATTTTCTGCTCAGTGAACGGATTTCAGGGGACAGATTATTTTGCAGCTCAGACCTGCGTCTCTCTTCGTTTGGATTCATTTTATGCCTTTTTTCAATTGTTTATAAAGTTTTTTGCATTTTCGTAAGTCATTGAACTCTGATAATGGAAGTGTAAGCAAATAAGATTTAAAACGAAAAATACAAGTTTAAAAAATAGTTTCTGGAGGTGCTGCAGTTCTGCAGCCCTAATGGACGAGCCGCCACTGTCAATGATGTACAATATCGTATACATATCGTAGCTATATTGTAGAGCATAATGCAAAATTATGACATCCGTCCCCAACTCGCTGTAGATTAACTTCCAAATGAGCCATTCACTCTAACAAATTACTAACGCATGTGAGATAGCTGTCCTACTTATGCCTGCCACTGTATCAGTCCTATAGAAGTATCAACCTAATTTACCAATTAGATAACGTTTACTACAATAAATGTGGGAAGTCTTGCATCACTTTTAGTGTAAGCTATCTCCTCGATAGATACATTTGTAGGGAGAGCCTGGGTCTAAGCACTATAATCTCCTTTCCATAACATAGATTCCACAGTGTCTTGACAACAGTAATTTTGACCAAATACTTAGCAAAATAATAGAAAATTAATTTAATTTAGTTAACAGATTTAAGTAGAGTTTAGATAAGAATGCAGGGGGTGGAAGGAATGAGAAGACGGAGAATCAATAAAGTGGGATGGTGATTAAAATAATAAAGGGGAGAGAGCAGTTCGAAAGTCTGGCGTAGCAGGTGGCAAAGGCCAAGGAAAGGGATTAATCCTTCGGAAGGGCTTCAGCAAAGATAAAAAGCTTTGTGGTGATATCTTCAGTAGATTCCATCTTTTAAAGAACTTCTTGAATATTGGGTATGGCATCCATAATTTTTTTATTTCTTTTAGAAGCTTCAAGAGGTCTGAAATAGGTCATTTGGGTTAGGAATTTCCTTAATCATTTAGGCATTCAGGTTGGTAGTAAGATTTTTTGGTTCGTTGTTGATCTTTGGTGGCTGTTCAGCTGTTATTGTTTTTTCATTGTTTTCTTTTAAAGTTGAAGCATAGAATTTTCCAGGAACTGTTTTTTGAGTTCAGGAAATTTAGGACAGCCTCTGAAGGAGGCAGTATGAGGTCCGTTGCAATTGGCGAACTTTGGATTTAAAATTTTCTTTTTACTTCATCGGACATACCCGTGAGTCATGTGCCTCAGCACAGATTACGCATATAACTTCCATTTTACATTCAGAACTGTGATGTGAAAATTTCTGACAGCAAAAACATTGCCCGATTTTTTTTCGTACTTTTCGACATAAATAATATAGTAATCCATAGTAGTTAACTTGTAAATATCTTGAATGTTTTCAGTTTTGAATAGATGGACTTGAAAAATATTTAAGGGTTTCTTATGTTTGAACTTTTTCAGCTGGTTAACTTTATCAACTCTAAAATTGAGTTTAGGTAGGTTGGTTTTAATTTCTTCGGTAGGATAATCAATTGGAAGTCCTTTATTACTGCTTTAATTGTCTTTTTCTCATTAGGAGTGATGACATAGTATTGAATTTTTTCAGTGTCAAGATAATCAGTTATTTTTCTATGATCAAGTGGTGTTTTGCAAAAAACATGCATAAATTCACTTTTTGGTTTAGCGGCATAGCTAATTTTTTGGACTTCATTAAGTCTTTGGAGTAGAAGTTTAAAGTTGTTGAATTTCCTTATGATAACTGGACGCACTTGCTCAATTATTTGGACAGTAGGTAAATTTGCCAAGGGGGTAAATTTTTTGTTAGTTAAAGTGCTATTTTTCTTGGTAATGCTAGGAGTTTTATGAGTCCTTTTTCCATTTCTAAGTTCTTCAGAATTACTTTTCTTTCGATTTTTTTAATGACCGTTTTAAAGCCTTCATCGTTTTCAATTTCTGTATCAGTACTAGTGTCAATAAAGGACAAAACATCGTCTTCAATTTTTTCAGCAATTTGATTTAATCCTGGATCAATTTCCATATTATTAATATAGGGTTAGGAAGAGATTCAAGAGAGAGATCAAAGGAGGTAAGACAGGGTTGTTAGTAGTATTAGTAGTTTTTTGCTCAATATTAACTGACTTCACTATATCCATGAATAGATTAATTTCTGAATGGTGTTTTCTCCGTATTTATTCGCAGCCATAGCTTACAGTTTAATCATCCAATCTGTAGAATTTTCGGTTAGATCTTTTTTCGCTCATAATGAAAATGTATATCTTAAGTGATATTTCCTCGCCGCATTTAATGATGCTTTTCACAATCCGTTCAACAGAATATTTTCGAAAGGCCATACAGCCAAAAACGCTAAGACAGAGCTGTCACGTTACAGAGCAAGTAGAGAAACACGTCCGTACTCAATCGTATCCAGTGCTAAACGAGAGGCGATTGATTCTCCATCTGATCCGAATTCCAAGATCTCTGAAATTATTGAAATTGAGTTTCAGAGGCGGCGCCAGAAATTTTCCGACCGGGGGGACTAGCAAAGTTTTTCTAATTTAGGTAACTTTAAAATAACAGATAATAATTAATTTTATATTTAATTAAAGGTAATTAAGTATTAATTAGCGAATTTGATTATAATAATTAATTATTTGGAAGAATTAGCTAACTGTATAATGTCGGTGCAGTAAGAATTGTCTGACTGAACGACAAGCAATAATAGAAAATGAAAAATTATGAACATAAACCTCTTAGGAAATGAAATGTACCACACTGGCATTGGAAAAAATTTACAGATTATTATCTAAATATCATAACAAGATAAAATATTAGCCGAAACAAGTGAAAATAATTATTAACAAATTTTTAAACCTATAAATACATATTTTCAGATCTCTAGTAATAATAAAGGAGAATGTGTGTGTTTGTGAGTCTCTGTGTGTGTTGGCGCTCTACAGGGCAGACCGCTGGACTTAGTGCTACGAAATTTGGCACAAACCTACTTTGGAGGGTGGGAATGAGCACCTCGGACCACTTTTTGAAAAGTGCGTTTCCTTTAATAACTTCCGAAAATATTACAGCACGAAAATCATTTTTAGGCCATCTGAAAGTTCAAAAAATTACATTTTCAATGATATCAATTAAGTTTCCGTACAAGTTTTCCTATAATTTTAATAAATTTAAAAAAATTGTTTTGGGCATAATTTACAATACTTTTCATTGTTGCAACGCAATTCAAACCGTTTTCATTTTTTAAACTACTATTTAATTGTGTGCTTCTCTTTCATTTTTGGAAGATGAGGTAATGTCCTAATATATTTTGCTTTCATAATTTCATGAAAATTTGTTGTGGAATTTGTAAACCAAGCTCTCTGAGAGATTGCATATATTAAGAAATATATCCATTAACCTGAATTATTATGGTTGCTATCTTTTCATTCTTTTTTGGCATGTTTTAATCCAGCTATCATGCCGCTAGTCATAAAATGTGCTGCGTCATTTTCATGTTTAAATCAAATTCAGATTTAACAAGAGGAATAAGAGAGTGAAGATAGTGCCGACAACATGGAATTAGAGGTTACATGACATGGCAAGTTATTTGACTCCATTATGAACATTTATGTAGACAATGAACAGAAGAGGCACAAGGTCACTAATAGAAAATAGGTTAAATATCTATCACAATCTGAAGTTTAAAATTACGTTGTTAAGAGAACCATGAATATAAAATGATCCAAGATTCAATTGAAATCATATTCCCGGCGAACAAACTGGTCGCCGAAGGTGGCTAGCTAAAAATAATTGGCAAAACCAGTAGACCAGTCCCCCAGTACCGACCATTGGACAGATGTCGATGATAATTTTTATTTCATACGGAAACTTATGACGCTTAGATATGTCATCAATGGTCTCCTGCCACCCACCACCTTCCATTTTCGAAATATATTTCGAAATAAAACTTTCGCAGAGTCCCTCAGCCTCTACAACAACCAATTCGCCACTTTATTTTACCAAGTTACAAGCTACGAGCTATTAATATTATGGGCGAACAGTCGGTCGCCGAATACGGCTAGTCTATATATTTAAAATAATTTTAAAAAACCGAAGGACCAATTCCCATTCCTAACCAATGGACCGATTTTGACAATATTTATTTCATATTAAAGCTTATGACCCCTAGAAATGTCATCAAAGATATCCCTCATCACCCTCCATTTTCGAGAGATATCGGGAAAACACTACTTCATTACACATTCTCAATGGGAAAAACTCTTGAGAGAGTCCCCCAACCACTGGATCGATTTCGCCACTTATTATTTTATAAGAAAGATCACGATCCTAGATACATCGTCAATGTTCGCTTCTCCATATCAATTCTCCTTTTTCGAGAAAAATCGCAAAAACACTACATCATTGTACATTCTCTAGGAGGGGAAACCTTGGCTGTGCTCCCAGTCTCAACAACTGGACCGATTTTACTAATTCATCTCTCTTCGCAAGCATAGCTAACAAATCAGAATGCTCCACGTTTATTGTGCAAGTTTAAAATAGTATTTTTGATCAGTACCAGCCACCATTTGAAAATTTAAAAACTCATCTTTTTAATGATATCAATGAAGTTGCCGTATTTTTTTGTCTAATTTTAATAAATTTGTAAAAATATTTTTAGGCATAATTTAAAACAATACTTTCATTGTTGCAATCTGATTCAAACCGTTGCCAGTGTTTACACAAATAATAGTAAATTCCGTGTTTCACTTCCATTATTGAAAGCTAAGGTAATGTCCTAATGGATTTTACTTTTTTTTTTGTTTCATCAATTTTTTCTATGAAATCTGTAAACGAAGTCCTCTAAGGCAGCGTTCCCCAACCTTTGTGGTTGTGCTGACCACCTGTTCCGTAAAAAATATTTTGAGGCCCACTTATTAAATATAAAAGTTAAAAAAATACCAACATATATAATACATATAGATTATATGTAGTTATGTGCCAATAATTAGTAAAGCTTACTATAAAAGGATTAAAAATATATTGTTTATGGAGCAAAAAAAATATTGTTACTACTTAGCTCTCACATGTAAGTAAACTCAAAAACAAGCGTTCAAGATTCAATATTTTAAAAAAACTCAATGGCATTTTTGACCTAGTATGACTCCCATGAGGGAGTCAATATCTAGATTAAAACTTGACAGTTTCAGCCTCAAGTCGCTTTCTACATTCAGTCTGTTTATGTACTTATGATTAAAAAAAACTAAAGTTGAGAAAGCACTTTCACACAAATAAGTGGTCGAGAACCCCATCAAATGTCTCGGTGCATGTTTGGCAATTACTGGATACTGTTGCCGAACATTTGTCCAGAATGGGACCAATGATGTTGTTCTAAAAATGATTTTAGAGTATGGTCACGTAATAGTTCAATTAACGAGTCTTCTTCATTTGATGATAGTTTCACTTTCTTTATGTAGTCTTCCTCAAAAGGATTTCTGATCCAGTGGTTCTCGGCTTGAACTTTTGGAAAGTAGCATCTAAAACATATACGAAAAGCCCTACTGACTGCTCAAATGCTCATTCATATGAATGACAGAAAACATTTATAACCACAATACAAGTAAATAAAACTAATTTTTAGTATTTTTAAAATTTTATATTAATATTACTTTTTTTAGTTATTAAAACTATCTTAATACAAAAATTTTAAAAATATTTAATTTAAATTGCCCGAGGTTTGAAGCCAAAGATTGGACGTGATCTTTTATAGTTATTGCTGTTGCCTTAACAATTTTGACAACGTTGGTTTCCAGAAAATCAATAAGGGATAGAAATGCGTCGAAGCAATTTTTCTTACTTTTTAGACCATCTTTGAAGTTTGATTATTATTGCTTCTACCCTGTCTTGCACAAAAAACTTATGGACGTCCTTGCCCTGCTGTGTTAAGGTGAGAAAATTGAAAGCACTGAAAATATCTGCAAAATATGAAAACCGTTTCAGCCAGTTTTCATCTGTCACGCAGTCTAAGTAGTAATTTGCATGTTTTCCATCACAATCTCCATTCTTAAGGAAAACCATGAGTTTGTCCCGGAGTTCAAACATTGACAACACTTTACCTCTCGACAGACACCGAACTTCACAGTGAAGTAAAATTTGTTTGTGTTCACTGCCCATTTCATCACACAAAACACCAAATAGTCGGGAATTCATAAGCCTTGCTTTGATAAAGTTGACAATTTTTACTGCGTCGTCAAGAGTGTTTTTTAGATACTCATCCAAACCTTTAAGTGCAAGAGCCTCTACATGTATGCTACAATGAGTCCATTGAACCAAAGGAGCAACCGACATCACTTTGGAGACTAAACCAGTATGAATTCCTAACATAGCATGAGCACCATCAGTTGTCAAACCTACACACTTTGACCAATCTATTTAATTTTCTTTTAGAAAATTACCAATACATTTGAAAATCTCTTACCCAGTTGTTTCAGTAGGCAAAGGCTGGCAAAACAACATTTCTTCTTCAATATTTCCATTGAACTCAAACCGACCAAAAGTTAATAAAAAAAGTTAAAAGTTAATAAAGTAGCCTGGCCAACAACGTCTCTACTTTTATCAATCTGCGGCGAGAAATATTCGCTTTGTTTCAAAACAGTCATCACAGCTTATTTCACGCTTTCCGACATTTCATCAATTCTTCTTTTTACAGTTGGGTTTGATAAAGGAATTTCATTTATTTTTCGGTACACTTTTCATCAAACAAAGCATCACTTATTATTTTTGCCGCAGGTTTAATAAGTTCTTCTCCCACAGTATGAGCTGACCCCTTCTTCCGATTAAGAAAGATAACTGAGAAGAAACTAAGCTATTTTGTTTGTTTTGTGCTCAAGATTTTTCCATTGTCGATTTAGTCATCGAAAAGCTTCTCTTTTTGATTTCAAAGAAATCGGGAGACTTTGACACATATTCAAAATGTTTGAACGATAAATACCTTTCAAGTTTTGATGGTTTCATGCATTCGTTGGACAGCGTTTCAAAACAAATTACACACTGACGCATAGGCTTTTCCTTGGAACCAGAAAATACAAACCCATATTTTAAAAATTCAGGGTTATATTTACAAAAATACATTTTAGGGGGGGTGTTCATTTTTTGCTACAATTAGTACTTGATATTAATATAACTAATACTCTCACTACTCGTATAATTAGATCTGGAAGTTCCTTCATCAGTTGACAGCTTCCTTTTATGGCAACACTCAGGCAGAAACCAATCATCCATATTGACATGAATTGAAAATAATTCACAACAGACACAACGCACCGACACAGCCAAAGCCATACTCGTGAATAGAATAGGTGGGAGGAGAGCGTTGACCTTGAAGACTGACGACTCTTGAAGCTCCTCTCGTCATATTCACGGAGCTTTAATTTTATAATAATTCTTATAAAACGTGGAGCCTAGTGCTTGTGCGTCTACTTTAACTGTTAATTGAACAAGAGTTTTTGTTTCGGTTACCCTTTTTCTAGTAACAAACAGAAGCGGCCCGAGGGCCGGGCAAACCGGGCAAATGCCCGTGGGGCCAAAGCGGGAGTGTGAAGGAGAAAAAATGGCTTAATAGACATGAGAGTTCCGAAAAAATGCAAATAATTTCCCTTTAGAACTGGCGTCCCCTTCCCTTATTCTGAATAATATCATCAAGACATATGATACGTACTAAACGCCCCACCATCACTGGCGGTTTTTCGCACAGGCGCGGCGCTCGCTTCGTGCCTCAAGACTGGAGGTGCTCCTAAAAATCTAGTCAACGTACATAGCAGTGCTAAGGCGACGTTCATTTACGACATTGGTAGGGGCAAGGTACTAAAAACAGCTTTGCGCATATGAACTCATATTATCAAAGTTCGCCGCGGGCCGGGGGCCGCCACACACACACATACACACCACTCACCAAACGTGGTCTCGTGGGAAAGTATCCCTATTAGCACAAGATATTGTACAGTATCCCCAGAATGTTGTTTGATATCTTGAATGCCACCCAATATCGTAAAAATATCGTTGCAATATTGTCGACAATTTTATCGGGATGCTAACTACATTTTCTGAAGCTTCTTGGCGTCTCGTGGAATGCATCGGGATTTTATGCGAACACTTACCAGCACATGAGAAGTCTCCAAATCATATAAAAGCTTACCAGCTTTGTGTGGAGTTCAGTAAATGCATATGATTAGGAAGGACGGTAAATTCTGAAAATCAGAAAAAACTAAAATGAAGACTAGATATTGGAGACAAGTATTCAAACGTTTAGTATACGTGGTTGAGTTTCTCCCTTCCCAAACGAAAAAACAGGAAAGAAAGATGTACTATATGGCAAAAACAGTAGAAACTTTTTTATGTTACTTGCATTCATTGGAAACTTTTGCGTTGTGAGTGCTGACCATTTCAGAAGGGCAACTTCTAATGAATCACATATTCATTACCGAGAAAAATAACTCTCAAAAATAAAAGCATAGGGCTACTTGGATCCTAATCGAGGAATAAATTTTGAAGGAAGTTCCAAAGTGGACATATTACTCTAGAATTTTAGATTGCACACCTCACTGAAGTCACTTGGGCCGACGAAATTTGTTATAAGATTTGTTTGGTGCATTAAAGGTGAAAACCCTTGCATGAAAGAGCATTTTTTGGAATCCATTCCAATCGAGCATTCACTCGGTGGTGCAACAGAGAAACTTTTAGTTCAACTAGAAGAGATAAAAAATCCACTGAAAAATATTCTTGGTCAAAGCTGTGATAATCGAGCCGATATGAACCATGACAATTGAAAGGAACCTTTTACAAAGCATTGAAAGTGCGAAGAAATTTTATGGATAAAAAGCAAGAAAAAATATTTTTTTGAACAGAACTTATAATACTGTTTCAAAATATAGTAAACTATTTTTAAAATAAATTGGTTGAATTATAAATTGGTTTATTTTAATCAGTTATCAATAAGACATATATAATCTTAAATATATTTGAAGTTCAAAAATTCTCACCATAATATTAGTAAGTCATATTTGCTGGTTAAACATGCACATTTGTATGTAAAAGTTTGTTTGACATTTACAATACAGACACAATTGAATTTTAAAAGAACGTTAGTTATGCGTGTTGGGGGGGGGGCGCCATATTGCTGGTTGGTAAAATTACCTCGGGCCGCCTCTTGTAATAAAAGTACTAAATGGAACGAATGACTTTGGTTATTTTCATATTTTGATTTCAGTAATATTTAAGGCTGCGGTTTCTTAAAAAATATTTTTGCCCCATGCATTTACAGTTATTGATATGCTGGTAGTGTAATTGAGTTAATTCTTTTATTAAGAATAACAGAACACTCCTGACTTTAACTCGTGATTAGCGTTCCGCGGCCCACTAGTAGGCTACCCGCTGCCCAAGGGTTGGGAACCACTGCTCTAAGGTAATAATTATATTTGGAAACATATTTAGTAAGACCAATGATTATCGTTGTTGTGTTTCAATTCTTTCTATTAGCATGTTTTAATCCAGATAGCATGCTGAAAGATGCCATTTTCGTGCTGAAATCAAATGTGTATTTTGCATTAGGAATAAGAAAGGTGCCGACGACGTGAAATTAGATGTTAGATGACACATGCAGTTACTTGACTCCATTAGGGATGTTCATGTAGACCAGAGGTTCCCAACCTGTGGTACGCGTACCGCTGGGGGTATCGCGAAATCAAAGTCGGTAATGTCGGACACAAGAAAACATAAGGGATTTAAAAAGTTACAGAATTTGTTTCCCAAAATTCGTGTGAAAAGTAAAAGCGAAAGCTTGCAAGTTCTAAAGTCTACGTTTAAAATAAGAAAAAAGAAAGCAAAATGGAAACCTAAAATTATTACAATACTGGTCTCATTTGTTTCGTCGTTGAACTAAATACTTTTGTAAAAATGGAATAAAATGTGAAATCAAAAATAAGTCTTACAAATGTTCTAACTGAGCCCTTAATGTTACTGATAAAAGATTATTCCATAGACGGATTGTTGGAGGGGGGGATATAACAGTAGGGGGTACGCGAAAATAGAATGACTAATCAAGGGGTACGCGAGGGTAAAAATGTTGGGAATGCCTGATGTAGACAATGAACAGAACAGATGCAAAGCTACAAAAAGAACACTGGTTAAATATCTATAACAATTTGAAATTTAAAATTGCTTTTTTAAGGGAACTATGAAAATCAAATTATGCACATGAGATTCAACTGAATTTATATTCCCGGCGAACAAGATAGTCGAAGAGGGGGGCTAGTATGTAATACACCGAAACCTCTCTACAGTGGTCACCCACCGTTCCAAGGAAAATTGGCCGCTCTAAAAGGTTGTTATGTTTGGGAGTGGGAGTATAAAATATTTAAATAAGACCTATTTCGTCATTTCTGATAAATCTAATTTTAAAAATTATCCAAAGAAAAAAAGTACTTCATCCGAAAATTTCTTTTTCTATATACATTTCTTTCTTTTTTCTTTTTTTTTTTTTTTTTTTTTTCGTTTTTAGAAAAAAAGATAACATTTATGTCTGTTTGAGTCTTTAAGCTCTTTCGGAGGTCACTTTTCAATTTTTTTAATTGTAAAAATATATCTATAATTGTTTCGTCGGTAGTTGTTGAGGAAAGGCAATAATATCGTTTATTTTTCCTAAAGTCGTTGAGCTGAAAGTTTCAATCAGTGATGGCCGCGACCATATTAACAAATTTTTTGACAGAGTTCGAATCAGCACCTGAAAGGCACAAATAAACTCTTTAATATCCAAACCCGGTAGAGTCCGAAATTCATTTTTCTCTTCACATCGGGAAAGGAATGATTAATTTCTATCTTATTCCCGATGTTGTTTTTGAGTGTATGAATTTTTTGTTCTTTCTTTCCTCCATTTTCTCTTTATAAAATGTCCACGGTCGGAGAGACGAAAGGAAAGTATTTCATTGAAGTTGAACGGGCGACAAACCCGACTGCTCAGAGGTATTTGAGTGTCCGTTAATAGAATTTATTTAAGATTTTGTCTATGGGTCGAAAAATTCCACGCCGATCAAAAATGGCCGTTGAGAGGAATTACCACAATGTATAGTCGCACTCTTGTGCAATGCAGAGACTTTAGTTTTACCTAATAATTCCGCCGAAAAGTGATCGAAACAGTCGATAGAAAAAACGAAACATACAAATTTTCATTCGTCTTGTTGATCTCTTAGCCGACCGACTGAAAACAGTAAGCAAAATGCGACATCTGATTTACTTGTCGGTTATTCTGTCAAATGTGGTGCGAACTATTGGCCGAATGGACGACAATTTAAAGAGATGTCGGTCATTCTGTTGACTTAACCGTTAATCAGTCCTCAAATTCCGACACAAATCGCTTATCTCGACCATTTATTATATAATAACTTAAAGATGGAAATTAAAAGTATTATATTCCTTGATACCCTGCTCTCAACATCTCTCAAAACCGCAAAGTGTTTTGCCGACGAAAGTCTTAGGGGGTCTATTCTGGAACCCCCCGGT
>BGPR01000651.1:8315-142496 GCA_013235015.1 Araneus ventricosus | reverse complement strand
TTGCCCCCCCCCCCCTCTGTCGCCGCCCCTGCTGGGTTGTGACAGTTAATTTTCATATTCCTAATTATGACGAGCTAAACTTGCTTATTTCTTTTCAAAACTGTCCACATATTCGGTGTGAAATATTTTAACCGCTAGAACATGAATGCATCTCATGTTTTAGAATTACATTCAAAGTGGCAACAACAACAAACTTTCAGTTAGGAGTTCAGTTTGATTGGAATAGAAGATGTCTGCAGGTTGTTGACTGAGGTTTGTCACATTGTTACAAACAAAACTTTTGTTTTCGTTTTTTAAAAATGTTTCGCAAATCTTATTCTTACTCAAGTGTTTCTGAGCAACAGTCCAGCGGCTGTTGTGGAGGCTGTAAGTCTATAATTTAAAATTATCTTTTTGTTTAAAAGCAAACTCTTCTCTGTCAAATTGTTATGTTTACAAAATCATGTTGAATATTATTGATCTCTGTTGGTTGCTGTGGTCTGTTTTCCTACGTTTACACTTACTTAATTCCTATACGTTTATGATGAAAATATTTTCAATTGAAATAATTCATTCTGAATGAAATGAAAGATTTAATGTTTTAAAATGCTCTATGTGCTTTTTTTTGTTGTTGTCTTTCTCTGAAACTTACACGTTTACTTTTGAATTTTTATTTACTTGAGAGGAAGACCTATTATTGATTTTAATTATTGATGGCTTGTTTTCTAATGAAGCTCGTTGCCTGAGTCCAATTCTGATTTTTCAAACTGTGCTAGGTATAATGGTTTGTTTGGAAATTCTGTAATGAATTATAAATAATATAATACTGCAATAATATCCTTCTGTTTATTAATAATATGTATTCATATAACAATTTAACATTTATTATATTCTTCTAAGATTTATGTTTCTTAATATTTAAAAACTTGGGATTGTTTTAAGATAATACAAGTGATTTTTATGTTTATTTACAAGATGATATTTATGTTTCATAAATTGAAGATGAATGTTTTTTTAGCAAAATTACTCATGCATTTCAGAATTATATCAAACTTTTATTTAGAAATTCATACTGATGTACTTATAAACTCACCATAATATATTATAACCAGAATATTATATAATGCAATATCTGAAATATTATATATTTCAATATATTATACTCCCTATATGCAGTATTTGAAGCCACTATAATAAAGAATAGGTTTCCCTGCTGAATCGGTTGTGCAGGATGAAAGATTAAGCAGATATTTTCGTTTCCTGTATGAAGATTTGTTGTATCTAAAATTTTACAAAATCCATTCTTGAGGAACTCTATATAATGATGAAAAACTCTTAATCGTGTTCCTTTTAATTTTTTTATTCTATATTGCAAAAAGAATTTATGTGAAAACTGATTACTCTGTCCTGGCTTGTAAATGTTGGTTGAAGTCTAAAAGTTGCATAGTTTTTTAACCTCCCCCTCCATCTCTTCTCCCCATTTTCTCCCCTTCCCCCCCCCCTTCTTTTGACACTGCCAGACTATTATGATCTGAGAAAGAAGCCATTGTAATGACTTGCGGTTAGTTTGAAGACCAATCAATAACATTACTTGCATGGCTTCTTAACTGTTCCATCCCTCTTTTCACATTGTGCATTCATTAGCAATGGGGACTTATGTTGGTCCTTTAATTTTCCACTATCCTATTCCATTGCAATATGTGGATGGTTTTATGTATGAAGAAAAATTAGAATCCTCTCGTAAGTTTCTTTACTAATTCTTTAATTTGAGAATGTCTTATCTTCACAAATGTATACGTTTGTATTATAATTAAGAAAATTTATTATTCAAATAAATTATTTATTAAAAGTTAGCGTTAATATGGCATAAATTTTATAATTGTAAATGCCACTTTTATAGATGAAATTTCAAGTACTGAGAATAATTAATGACAGATGTTTCATTAAAAGACATTACTTTATTGATGTAAAGGAATAAATATATAATACAGATCATCAATGCTTGTTGAGTGAATGGAGTGTTAGTACATGTAAATATTACGTGTATTATTTTACATTATCAGACACTGCATCTTAATACTAATAACGAATGCTTTATATTTTTAACTCTCTATTTCTTTTAATTGCTTATATATAATGATAGTATTCTCCAGCCAAAGCAAAAAATGAGGAATCTTGCATACCAGGTGGTCTAGAAACATTAATATCTTGAAGACCAGGTAAGGACAAACAGTATACTAATGATGTCTTAGTAGGTGGACAAAATTGCTGGCATCAGCTAGTAAATGAATACAAGAACAATGTTTGGGGCTTTGTATGTGATATGCGATTTTAATTATAAAAATTTGATTCCAGTAATAAGCATCTCTAAATTACTGTATTAATACATGCAAATTTTAATATTTTTGTTGATAACTTTCAGAAAACTAGTGTTGAAAATTTGATATTTCTAAAAGAGCATCAGCATACGAGTACAATAAAGATATTTTCATACTGAAAAATAGTCTAATCATTTTTGTATGGTTTTATTTAACACATTATATATTCATGTTTTTCTTATGATTGTTTTTTTTTTCCACTTTTAGCATGTCGCTGTTTAACCAGGATACCATATGCAACATTGATTGCTACTGTACTATGTTGTACAGGAGTTGGCATATTCCTTGGCTCATTTTATCGTGGCATTTCTCTAACTCTGAGAACCTTTGAAGAAGTGTTCTTGTTTAAATTTGATTGGTAACCAATTTTCATTATTTCCTAACATTTACTACTTGTATGCAAGCAATATCTTTTAATTAATAATTACTATTGAAATTTTAACTGTTGGATTTTATTTCAGTAAAAATCTTGGAGTATTTCTCTATATATTGTGTGGTGATTATTGTTCTCTAGGAAATTTGATGCAAAACAAATAACGTTAAATGAACCCATCCTTTCAAGAGGGAAAATATATAGTTATAGTTGATGAAATTTAATTGTATTTTAAAAAATAAAAATAAGGAATTTTAAAATATTTTTAGCACCAGTACTGTGAGATGAATGCATTTGTAGTAATATGAATACATTAATAAAATTAAACGCTACCTTTCAAAAGAATTTAGATATTCATTCCTTATATTTTAATAACCTAGTGTAGCACTACTTGAGGAAAAAAATCTACTTGATATATTTACAACTTTATTTTGACAATATTCAAAATTACATTTAGATTTTATTTGAGAGGTTTTTCCAATATTGGAATATAAATGAGAAAAAATATTCACACACACAAAAAAAAATGCACATTCATTCTTTCCTGTTAAAAGTTAATATACTGATTAATTTTTCATTTATAATTGAGTGACTTTTTTTATATTTCAGGCTTATGGATCTGCATATTGTTTTCATAATCATTGGTAGTGTAATGGGTGCCTTCAGTTTAATTTTATTATTGGTGGGTTTTTTGGCAACAGGTGCAACTAGAGAAAGAATTTATCGTGGATTCAAATCCAGAATTGGTGGAAGAGTATCATGTGCCTTTGTAAGTAGTTTTAAAATGGATGATTATTATTTCAAAATGTGTACTATTTTCATTTCTTTCCTTGCATTGAAGTGTTTTAAACATGTTTATGTGAAATTTATAGTCACTAAGCATTGAAGCATGGGATAAGTATTTTCATAAATACTTGATATACGAGGGTGTTCCGATGATAAAAGTACAAGGCAAAATTACATTGACAATTATAATTCAAAAAATATTTAATACATATCACAAAAACTACATACTTTTGTTTATTTCTCAACATTATCTCCTTAAATGTTGAGGTATTTATCCCAGCGTGACACTAGTTTGAACATCCCTTTATGGTACTGCTGTTTGTCAAGTTGCTTGAAGTATTTTAGAACAGTGTTTTGCAAATCCTCCTGATCTTCAAAACGTTTTCCCTCCAACAATTTCTTTAAAGGTCGAAATGAATGAAAATCCAAGGGGGTTAGATCTGGACTATAGGGTGGATGTTGCAGGACTTCCTTAATCAAATGCTCGCCTATTCAGTAGCTGTCATTCGTGTATGAAGTCTTTGGTCTGCTTCTTTTCTTCTCTTAATCATCATTGAGATCTGTTCATCCATCTTTAAATTTTTGGCACCAAACGTTGACTTTTTTCGGCTTAAAACATTCGGCCCATAAACACCCTGCAATCTGCGACGAATTTCGCTCTGATTAATCCTTCAGCTTGCAAAAATCTGATAACTGTATGTACCTTTGCATATCCCGCGATTAGACATACCATGTTTCTTCGCTTCTTGGAAGCTCAATTGCGTCTTGAACAAAATGACACCTCAGTCTAACTTGCTACATTTCTAAACGTATCGAGTGATGCAATTTGCTCCAATATTGCACCTGTGTGCTTTGTATACTAGCTAACTGTACCTTTATTATCAGACCCCCTCATATAATATCAATTTAATAATCCTTACAACATGTTCCATACTATTAGCAAGTGATTTCCATAGTGTTAGTGAAATTTATTTCTATGCTTTAAAATGTTTCTATGTTTGATATTTCTTTGAGACCTATTGTAATAAATAATCATGGAAAATGCACTGCTGTCTTTCAAGAGCATTGTATGCCTGCCTCAAAAATATTTATGTATCTGTATATTCTTTATCAGTTTGGAATTGGCCTAAAATTCTTATCTTTCATCTTTTGAGATAAAAGTGTATGTAAATAGTGTCATTCTTTTATAGTTAATTTTCCTTCAAAGTATCAGGAAAGTGTTATTGTGAACAGTTATTAGAAAGATTCTTGTGTTTGAGTGAATAAACCATAAAAAAGGGAAAAGCATAAGTTAAAATTTAATAATTCCTTAAAACAAGTGGAAGATTTTATTGGTCATTCTCCTTCATTCTTAGATTTTTAATGTATTACTATTTAATTTTTTTTATCATGCTTAAAAGTTATTAATAAAATTGCTTATTAACTGCATTCTCTGTTTGACATGTTTAATACATAGTTTATTAATTTTGATTACATGCATATTGTTCATATAATTTTTAATTCTTAATACTTTTTAAATTGCCATGAGCTTTATCACTGTGAAAGGAAGTTTATTTTTAATATAGCCAGAATAGATTTTAGTTCAAATTTAACTTTTATTATCATTGTAGGTGTATGCATGCAGATATTTTTAAATTGTGCTGTTAGTGTGTCGGAACCCTTTGTTTTGATTATATTATTTTTAGCATTATTATTTTATCTATCTTGTTGGATATATCTATACCTATATTATAATATTTAATGTATTCTTTTATTTTTAAGTTACTTTTATGATGGATAAAACATTTTGTGTATTTTTAGTTTATGGGACTGACATATATTTTAGAGCTGGTATGGTTAATGGTCTTTGTTTCCCTTGTACTTATAACATTTGTATTCACCGTTTGGTGGGGAATGTGTAACAACCTGAAGTATGAATCGAACCCTGAAAATAAATGCATTGATCTGAAGCCTCTTGGTAAGCTAATAATTTTTTCTTCTATCACCGATTAAAAATTTATGCATTAATTCTTGCTTTTTATATTGAAAAAATAATGGCTAAAAAGGTTTTAATGTGTGTAATACACTTATTTCAAGTATTAAGGAACAGCAGCTCTTTTACAATTTACATATTGTGCAGGATCAAAAAAGAATATTCTTTTTTCCTTTTGAGCACTTTTCCATACTATCAGGGAAATTACCCATTTGCACCCATAATCCTCGATTGAGGACAGGAAGTTTCTATACATTAATTTAAAATAAATTGGGCAGTAATAGGTTGCAGTTGAGTTTCTCCTTGTGATAAGAGTGGAAAGCAGAAAGGATCCAGCAAGCCAAGAAATCTGGATTTCTTTAGTCTGGAATTATTTTATTTTTCCACAGACTGCCAGAAACTCAATTTTATATCTATACACCAGTCACTGGACACTTTTGAAAATCTTCAGCTAAATTTTTTAAATAAGAAATTGGATGATGCCAGTATTTGAAAATTGGTTTCTTAAAACAGTTTAACCGTAGAGATACAAAAGACATCTTAGAATAAACAATTTGGAGAAAATAAATGACAATTGGCAATATCATGGGCAATTTGAGATTCTTTACTCTATGAAAACTTTGGCACTTTATTTTGTTAGCTATAGTTTAATTCCCAAGCCTCAATCAACAATTTATTTGTTAAATTTAGTTTTTACTAGTTGTAATCAAGGTTTCTACAGTTTACATACCTGCTTTTGCCGATTTAAGTACATTGAAATAGACTTTCATTTTCTGTGTGTGATATTTTAAATAATTTCTTCTCAAATAAAGTTGAACTAAACATATTAGCAGTTGAAACTTATTCCTTTGGATTGATTTTTTTTTCCAAAAATTTAAAATACACAGAATAGCAATTACTTACTGTGAACATGCAAACTAGACAAATGTCAGAAAAGCTTTATGCTATATTTGCAATTCAAAGATGAGACATAAATCAGTGCAGCACCCTACATTGCATAACACTGAATATATATATCACTGCATTAGAAAAAAGAAAAGCATGTAAATTGCATCAGTTGCTTAAAATTATTATTTATTGAACTACTAATCACAGATATGTAGAGAATCGAGCCTTTTCTATTTATCACTCTTAATTTGCAAATTTATCCATAATTTCCTTTCATCCTATACTTTCTAGTATGTTTGCTTTATAGTGTATACAATTTTATAAAAGAAATTGAAAAATATTGTAAAAACTTTAATATATATATATGTACAATTTTCGTTTACAAAAAAACTCTTAAGAATTCTTTCTTCCCCAAATATTTTAGAAATCTTGACATGTCACATGTGTCAATGAATATAATATCATCTCCCCCCTCTTCCCTGCCTTTCTGATTGAATATTAATGACTTCAAAGTGTGATTTTAAAACTTGCCATTTGGAAAGTAGCATTCTTTCATTGGGTGTATACTATGTATTGTATTTTGTGTCAGCTGTTAGTAGAATTTTTTCTGTTACCCATTTAATTATGGTATTGTTTTGTAGGATTTCTTTTCCCTAACAATACAGATGTAAATCTGCTTAGAATATGTGATGAAGGAAAGCAGAAAAACTTCTGTAAAGATTGTGTAAGTTTTTTTCTTATTGTAGTTCTATGAATGTAAAATTCATTATGGTTTTTGAGAATTCATGTCTGTGGTTATTTTATGCTCAGGAGAAGAATGAGCTTGTCAAATTGTTGAAATTTGTTTTAACCAAAAATGCAAAGACTTATCCAAAACTTTTTGTGTAGTAATTTTCTGGTAATAGCATTTGCTATTTATATTGTGGATAGTGCAACAAATAAGCTAAGGTAAATATCCCTCCCCCTCTCCAGTTATGGTTTATTAAAGGTGCAATTTGTCTTAACTGAAAACCTTGACTGAAAGAATGTGAAAGTTACCACATTATCACAAGATGCTTAAGGCTCAATTCTTTCATATCGTACATATATACCCCCAATAGCTGATTAAATATTTCTGTGCAAATTTAGGTAATTAAAGTTATGTTTAATGAAATTTTTGTATAACATAGTTAAAATTTTCTTTTAGTTACTGTCATCTTCATTTTTAACAATATAGTAAGGGTCAGGAATTGAATGTTGAGTCCAGGGATTCCAGTTGCATTCCACATCGCAGTATGATCTTTGATTTAAGTGAATGGAATAAAATATAGAACAGGAAATTTCCTGTCCCTTGTTAATTTCTTTTATGTTCTGTGTTTATTGGTTGTGTATGTGAAAAGGACATATTGGGATCAGATAATTGCACGAGAAGTTTGACTGCTTTGGAAATTTTGAAATTAGCTTTATAAATTTAAAATTAATATGGAAAAGATTCCATGTCTTCTAGGATAGTAAGATCTTGGAGTTGAATGTTTACGAATTTGCAGATACTGCTTGAAAATTATTCCATTTGAAACTTAGACTAGCAGGTTATATGAATGAAAAATTTATTTCTGTTCTTTCTTGTTTTTTTCTTCTGTTTTTCTCTTAAAATATTGTATTATCTTATTTGTTTACAGTGTTAATTATTTCACTGTTTTTGTAAATTTAGGTGGAACCATCTGAAGTTTTGTTTATTGTTGCCCTTGTAGCTAGCTTCTTAGTTGTACTGAGTTTGGTAAGTAAATCTTTTTGGGTGTTGTGATTGTTATTATTATTTTTTTTTGCATGCATAAATATTTAAAAATTATAATGCTCTGTTTGTGGTTATTTTGCTGAATTTAGATTCTTGTAAAATTTAAATTCTTGCTATGTTCAGTAATTCATATCTTGCCTTGTTTTTGTAAACATGCTTGATGATAACTGCATTGTGTCATGATTTAAAGGGACAAAAACCTTAATAAATACATTTCTCGATTTTTTTTTTTCAGGTTCATTATTTAATGTGCTTGTCAGCAAACTATGCTCGTATAAAGGACAATGAGAAATTCCAAGAGTTACAGGAACTGCAATATTTACAAGATACAGAAATGGGTACTTTGTCAAAAGATCGATTTTAATGTTGCTACATGTGAAACTTTTAATATTTGCTGAAATATTAAGCTATTTAAATTCTCTTTAAAAGAAAGAGAATTGTTTGAAGCTCTCTAAGATATTTTACTACTTAAAAATTTTGTATGGCAAATTTGAGTCTATGAAATTCAGAACAAGTTTGCTTACTTGAAAATGAATTGTTAATATAAACAAGATGTTTTGATATCAGAATTTTAGCAGTGGATAATTGTTTTTCTTGGTGTTTGTATGTAATGTTAGTTTTGGTGGGGATTAATGTTTACTGTATTTTTAGTGTACAGCAACTTTATAAAATGTTGAATATGTGTTTTAGACTCAAGTCAGCATTTATATGTCTTAAATATTTGTATTTCTATGCATTCCATTTTTGTTTGCTTAGGACTTTTACTGTTTTCATTATCTGGCACATGAATATTTAAATTCAAATTTTGTATAAGAGAATATCATAATGCATAATTTTGTACCATTTATATTTTACTAGTCTTGCTAGTGTGTTGAATGTTCTTTTATATTTATTGTAATTGTAAATGTGTATATCTGCTGTAATTTGGCTAAATTTTTTCTTTCCATTTGAGTATTTAAATTATGAGGCATTTCTTTTCTGCTGGAGCATTTAAGCTTTGAAAAGTCATAACAAATTATTCCCTTTGTTAGAGCTATTTAGGCATCTGCTACAGAATTGGCATCGCAGATACACAATCCATTTTGTGTTGTAGTCATTTTGCAAATTATTTATAAAAGCTGCATGAAATTTGAGGTTCATATTAATGCTTCAAGTTTTTATCATATTGGTTTAATCCTTTCGTTCTGAATACCAGCCTCCATGAAACTAATAACATTCCAGAAATAGTGCAAAGCCATATAATCCAGATGTAGGATACATACCCCCTAAAAAAATTATGGTTAGTGAGATTTTGTGTTTTTTTTCACATGGTTTCACAGTTCAGTTCTGAAAGGATTGAAGCAAAACTAACTCTAAATGTCTTTGTATCAGAGAATTGTGGAATCGCAAAAACTTCAACAGCATTTTACGAACTTTTAAAGACATGAATGTTTCTCGGTCTTTTATCACATGAAAAATAAGTAAGAAATCCTGTTTGATTTTAAACACTTCATTCATGTGAAAAAATGTGCAATGTTCCTTCTTGCTAGAAGTGATTGTGTCATATCCTTAGTAACTCGTAAATTCCTGCCAAATTTTATTTTTAGATTCTATTTAATAAACCTTAATTTCAATTAATTGTTAGTTTTGTTTTTTATGAGAAATATAACAAATATTATATATTTCTAGTAAAATTTTCACATACTTTATAGTTCTGAAATAATGTCACAGTTATGAAAACCTAAAACACAACAAAAAATTTGATAGCACGACATGCTTACATAATTGAGTTTTAATTATATAATAACATAAATTACGTAATTGAGATTTAATTACGATACTTACATTGAGATTTAAAACAGAACAAAAAAAGCTGTTTTATTTCAGACCAGGCATGATTTATTAAACAATATTAGGGCAATAATTGATATATACTACAGTTCTTTTACAGTATTTAACTTCATCATTGTTATTTCGTTTTGTTCTTTGTTACTATGTAGGTTTTATTAGTTGTACCACTTGGCATTAAGTTCCTTTTTTCACTTCATTGTCTATTGGGAGGTAATCTAGAAATGAATCATGTTCGGGCAATGCATTCAAAGATTTAAAACTCTTCAAATTTTCTATGAATTGGTTAAAAAATAGTTGTTCTTTTATATCTGACGTTTGTAAATTTATCATTTGTCCCTTTGTCACCTAATCAACTGAATCTCAGCTACATGATCACAGAGTTAAGAATTTTATTTTCCTGAAGACCTTCATGTTGAAAACATATTCCTGTGGGTGTCATGTCTTTGCCATTTAACATTTGTTTTAAATTATGAAATTTGTCCCCTTCTGGTTCACTATATTACTTCAAAACACCTATTATTTTAATAAATTCATATTTTAAAATTTTATGAGAGTCTCAAATTTTATAATTTAAAGTATTGCTTAAAATATGACTTTCATCACGAACTGAGATGTTAATTTTAGCAGATTTTCCCTTTTTAAAAATATTATTAAACTTGATATATTTCTGCAAATTATTTTCAAACTCTGAAAAGAAAATTATTCATAAATAAAACATCGGACATAAATATGTATGTATTGTCTTGGTGATACAGATTCAGTAATTAATCAAGATTTTTTTTTGTTTTTCCTACTGAAATTAAAATGTACACCTTCTGTGATCTCCAGCCTACTGTTATCATGTGTGAATCAAATTTTTATTGTTATGCCTGTTTTTACATGATTTAGTGCATATAGGCTAAGGATGTGGAAACCATTTGCTAACAAAAGTATGACACATTTTTTGTAACTTTCTTTGTGATAAATTAAGAAATGCTTAATTTGATTTTGAAATCACCTGGTTTGTTTTTATGTTCTGATTTTTTGATAATGGTTAAAAAATTCTAAAATTTTATATGTAAATATATTGAAAAGTGAAGTGCAATCCATATTTTCTTTTTAGCATTCCTTCAGTTTCCTAAATACTGTAAAGGATTTGCCATATTTTGATGTTTTCAATTTCATATTAATTATGCTTTTATAACGTAAGTATAATTTATCCTACTATTGATGACTTTGAATTAAAACGAAATAATTAAGAATATGAAAGAAATCAAAAGATCATTGACATTAATATAAAATTTCTTTTTCTCTTTTTTTTTAATAACTTTTTGAAATGAAACATTTTTGACATTTATCTTTGAAATTCATGTATGGAAGATTATAATTTTGTTTGGATTGGTCTTGCATTATTTTGAAAGTTAAATTTTGAAATTGAAATTACTATATAAATGGATAGGCTGGATTTATTGGCTAAAAATTTGTGTATTCAAGTTATGTGGTATTAGTTTATTGGCATCATAGTAAATGAAAGTAAGCCATGATCCTGCACAAGATTTGCTTAAGCAAAGCATTATAGAGATGAGATACATTTGATCAAATGATTTTATAAAATTTATCGCATTCTGTTTTCATTCTTTGTTATGCTGAAAACAAAGAGGCGGCAGGATTGTCTAGACTACTCTCATTGGATGTCTCGCATCAGTATCCGCTTCATAGAGCTGCTTTTTTTTGAAATTTTTATTTATTGATTGTATTTTAAATTTTTATTCTTTAAACATTTCCTATTTAGGATGCTAAATTTATCTTTGGTTTCTTTATATCTCTGATTAATATATTATTCATACATACATTTACTTTATTATTCATACATACATTTACTTTATTATCCATACATACATTATATTATTCATTAATACATTTTTAATGCCATGGCAAAGTTACAACATAGAAAATGAGAGCCCTCAAGAAGCATAAATATCTATTATGACCTTAGGAAAAGAGATAATTGCTGAAATATTTTTACAAATTTGTATTCCATACTGGAAAATCCTTAATTGGTGACTTTAAGAAAAATATATTGTTTATAAACACTCGCTAATTGGAACTCTGTATCAGTTATTGAATATTATCTGCTTCTTTTAATCTCGTGAATAATTCTTAAGTTTGAAAGATTGTGAATCCTTCATGTACTAAAAGTTTTCTCCTTGTTCTGTTTTTTCAAAAGTGTTGATTGTGCTGTGTATTAAAAATGACCACCCCAATTCTTTATTTTATTTTACATGAAGTTTAAGTAATTGTGCGATACTGTTCATGAATATTGCTCTAGTATTTGTATATAATTGTTTGTTGAATGTATTCTGACAGTAATACCTGTAAAAGTGGCTTTAGGGAAGAAGTTGGGAGTACACATTTTTTGAAATTCGAATCTTAATTCTAGTCCAAGTTTTCTATGCATAATTTTTTACTACTATTTCACATACTCTGGAAAATGATTATACAAGACTTATCTACCCCTTTGCTTTTGTCTGATGGTAGTAGATTATCTAAGGTAAATTGAATGAGAGGTTTTTCTCCTATTCTACATTAGTAGTCACATTTGTGTTACTGTAGCATCTTGCATATAGCACAGAATGTTTTTCTATTATTTCTTTTATGTTAACTGTAAATTAGAATAATGCTGGTATCGCTATCACATTGTACTCGTCACATTTAACAACATTCTAATTTTTTTAGAAAAATCTTACTTTAGATTGGGTGTATCAGTTCGATATAAATCTTATGTTTAAAATTGCTCCCCAAGTGAAGAGAAATTTCCTTCCTCCTTTCAAATTGCATTATTTATAACTTGTCATTTTGATATGTTATTTTATTTTATATTGAATTTTTATTATGTTTTAATGATTATTTATTGGACCATTATTGCATATTATTTTTTAGAAAATGTAAAGAGTTCTAATTACTTGCTTATTATTGTAGTTGAAAATGATTATAAAATTATTAAACAAAAGTTACTTTGTGTTTTCCTTAAAAAGTCATTTGTTTCAATCAAAGGAACTGTTGCATACAAGGTATTCTGAGTTCCCCTATGAGCTAAAACATTTTACATCTAGTAGCTTTGCTTGTTTTATGAATATTTATTCATTTCATTGTTTGTTGAGGTCAATTTTATGGGATAAAAAAATGCATAGACTTGTGAACTAATTAATTTTTGATGTCGTGCATTTTATTTATATTTATTATTATTTATGTCATGGCTAAACTAAGTGCTTTTATTTTCTTCCAAAGAAATTGTTTGCTTTTAATTTTTTATTTGATCCTAAATAGAAGTGTATGCTTTAATAATCTTCCTTTAACTCTCCCATTAATCTTCCTTTAGTGTATGAATTGCTCATGTTTCTTACCTCATTATATTCCTTCTTAAAATTTGCCAATTTTTCACAGAAATTTCACTCATATTGCACAACATTGTGCAATACGCTTGTTTCACTATGGAATTCTTGAACACTGAAACATTATTAAACTAAAGGAAGATTATAATGGCTGATGAATATGTTTTGTATAAATTGCTGCAATAATTGCTTCGTAAAATGTTTCTGTAATATTTGAAAAATTACAGAAAGTGTCTGGATGAAACATAACTTCTAATCTACAATTAGTATGATTGTAGTGAAAAACACACATATATGGTTATCACGATGCCATAAAATTATATGTGTTGCACCAGTTATGAAACTTTTGTGTGACTGTTAATATGGCGTGTTGTTATCTCACCGTTTTCAATGCTGCCATAGTGGTACTTAACTTCTGCATATTCAGTGAATTAGTCAGAAGTTCAGTGAACAGATCTTCCTTTTATATATCTATTAACTTCCTTAGTCTATTATTTTTGCATCAATCATTTTACAAATAAGCTGGTCCCAATGAAAGCAATTAAGTTTATTCAAGATTTATTTTTCTAATAATTTTCTGTGATTCAAGATTTAAATTCTGCTTTCTTAATTATCACATCTTTTTGCTTTTATTCATTTTTCTCAAAACTGAAATTTTAAGTTCAATGTGCAGCAACTTATTATATCTTACTCATTGTAGAAGCCTGTTATGATTTATTTACATTATGTATTCAAAATTTGAAGGATTTTTTAATACATTTTGTGCCTTCAATGTATTGAAAAATCCCTCAAATTTTGGACCAGTCTGTTTACAATATTTCTGTTCATATAATAACTTTGCCTTTACTTCCGTCCTTTCTTGAATCACGCTGGTCCATTTTGTATATGCAGTGTTTTATAAGTGCAGTTATCTAAAAAATTTGTTTCTATAATTGTGGGTCTTTTTTTTTTTTACTTAGCTACTCTCTAAACCGATTTTTAATTATGGCTATTTTTCTTTGTTATTTTATTCTTATAAACTGTTAAATTAATATTGAAATCAGCTAGTGATGCCAAAACCGAGTACCATTTCATGGGTACAGTTGATTGGCGCACAATTTACACATAATTTAATCGGATATAAGACAGCTGAATCGGGCTTTATTCATATTTTTTTTATGCATTCCTACTCTTGGTATTTATATCTTATTTATTTTTAAACAAGCCTTCAAATCTTTTAAAATTTGTTAGCTTATCATATTAGATGTTGCTGTTATTGTTGAAATATATAAAGTAGTTCTTATTTTAAAATATAAACGATTTGACTGAAAGCATAGTATAGATAGATACGTTCACATTGTTAATAGTTTTAAAACCTAGGTTTTTTTGTTGCATTTGGTGTTTCTATTCTTGTAAAATATAGGGTGAATCTGTATTCCGTCCATGCTTTTAAAGTTCTAGATATCCATGCAATTGTCTAGAAAACTGTATGCTCAGTTGAGGAGTTTGCAACTTTTGATTTTGTGTATTAATCTTGGTAATGTAATGCATCATTTCATTCTTTAGTCATTAAAGCATATAGTTATTTTGTAGATATCTATCATCAACTATTATATCAATTATGAATAACTATCACTGATATTATCATTTCATTATCCTACCATTTATCTTTTTGTAATATTTATTCTTACTGAAGAAAATGTGTTGTCATGTCTGATGCCTTATTGAAGTTTACATTGTATTAGAAAAATTTCCTTTTTATTAAAAGTAATTAAAAATTCAATTGCATTGTAATTAATTCACAGTTCTTAAATTCAAAGTAATTTCTAACATTAGTGTATATTTCTACAATTTAAAAAAAAAAAATGGATTTTACCATATCGGTTTTTTTTAGTGCATTTGATTTTTAGTTTGCAATGCAACATCCATTTCTAGAATTTTTTTAATACGCTTTTCGTATAATTTAAATGTGTCAGATGATTGTAATTATGATTATCACATTAATAATCTGATTGATGCCAAAGGGTAGGTATATGCTGAAACAGTTTTAAAATAAGTGATATTAATATAAGGTATGTAGATAAATCTATTGAGGGAATCAATTGAATACAGTTATGCAATTAGAATTCAACTTCTATTTTATAGATTTACTATTTGCAGTTGACAGCTATTCCCTGTGAGTAATTTCTTATGCAAAATTGAACCAATTCCGAACCATTGCATAACTGTCTGCTCATACAATGCAATAATAAATTTTGGAACAATGTAGCATTAGAATTTTTCTGTAATATTGTGTAAAAACAGCTATATTTTAAAATAATCATTTTGAATTTGGTACCAAATTACATAATTGCTTCCAGTTAGTAAATAACTCCTTCTAACAAGGTGTCATCTACTGGACATTTCTAGAGTTTTCTTATAATTACAGAATTTTATTGTGTTTTAAATCGTATGAAATCTTGTTCTGCTGGAATTAGCATCGACCTCATCTCTGGTTTGGATCTTTAATGGAAAATAAATCTTTGAATTGATTTTTAGTTATCTTCTACTGACTGTTGGAATGCTCTCATCTTTCTGTCATGGATTTTAAAGTTTCTGTATCCAGATAAAATTTTTTGTAATAACTTCAGCTGGTTTAATGCTCATATCACCCTTTCACACTTTTCAAGGGGTTTTACCCCCTCTCAAAATTAATACATATTAACAGAAAAATAGTTGATAAAGTCAAATTAATGCTTTCTTTATTAACAGTTTGACTGCTGCCATTGCAGTTTGAAGGGATGTTTCCCACTTCTACAGCAACTCTTTTATTCAAAAGAAGAGTATATATATTTACAATGATCATAACACATTGTTGACTGTTTTTTGTAGAAACTAATGCATGTGGCCAGCAATTTTTCCTAAAATTGAATAAGAAAGAATCTGCATATGATGGAATATTGGCAACTTGAACTTACGATGTCTTTCCACAAACTGAGAGTTTCTCAATAATATATTTACCTTTGGAATTGTTGTAAAAAGTGCATGAGTACACAATTTCATAAACAATTGAAAATATATTGAAAACAAATGATAAATGAACAATAAGCTCAATTAAAATGTATAACACTAAGTCAATTAGGTTCGGTTATTGAAAGACTCCATACGACATTCTCAGTCAACAACATATGGATATCAAAAGATGTAGTATGGCGTTCCCAGTCGAACAACGTATGGTTATCAAAAGATGTCATATGACGTCTCCAGTCACTAAATGTGTTAAATATACTCCTTAAAAGCTCTTGATAACTCCTGTTACCCTTTTTGTGAACATGAAATGTGCAATATTTTCAAAAACCTTGATTATATTTTTGTGCTTAATTGTTGCCGTGGGCTGATGTGAAACTCGATGAAATTGTAAAAAGTGCTGAAGTTATCTATGATATTAGTTGGTAGCATACAAAACCTGTACACTAAGTTGTTTAGGCTCTGTTTTTGAGAAAATACTGTCTAGATAGAAAATGGCTTTTTTATAGCTTAATCAAACTTTTTTTAATTTTGTTGATATTTCTGTTACTTTTTAGGATTAAGAATTTAAAATTTGCTTTAAGAGTAAAAATGAAACATAAATGCATTAAATCTTTTTTTTTTGTTTTGTTTATGAAACGTGACATGGAAGTGAAACCATAAAAATTACTTTTGTTCTCATCATTCATACCACATTAGTTTTTATGCGAAGTTATTTAAAAATTTGGGAATCCCAAATTTTCACTTTCTGGAGATTTGTATGAAACCTGTTTATGTGAAAATTGGTGTAACTGTTACTTTCAGTGGCATTAGACATCTTTCACACTTTCTGTTGCATGCACAATGTAGGTTATAGTCAAAATCCAACAATCGAATCTCCTTCGAGGGCTTTTATGCTTTGAGTAGCCACACTGCAATCCTAAAAATGTGTTTTCTTTGTATAAAAATTGATTTTCCTTCAAAAATTTTCCTGTTAATTTAAATATTAAAAGAAATAGTAACTTTGTACAAACAGCTTTGATGCAATTCAACTTACTAAAATTTTAGGTTATTTTTCTGTCCTTGCTTTATAAAATTTAGAAAGACAAAGGATTTTTTTGATGTTGATATTTGATTTAAAAAAAAAAGAACTCCAGTAATTTTTCTAAAATATGGATACTTATTAAGAGAATATTTTTGTGAGAAGCAATTGGAAAAATTTTGAATATTTTGTTGTCTTCCACAAAAAATAATGAACCAAAATTAAAAGTTATGCTTCAGAATATGACTGCAAACTTTTAGTGTCGAATTGGTGTAACATGCGGATAGGTGGAGCTTTGGCTGCCAAGGCAGGAAAAGTACACATGGCTTTTTCTACTATTAATTATTTCGTATTTTCATGCGATATTCGATGGTGTTTTTTTTTTATTGTGGGGGAGAGAAGTTGACTTAATTTCATGAACAGTCAGGTCAAAAGAATATCCACGAGCATATTGACGAAACAATGCAAAATGGGAAATTCCTTGGAGGCAGGGCAATCAAACTTATAGGTTGCTACATAGCTCTATGTAACGCCCAGCATCAGTTGCGATTTGTGGAAACATTTTAACACTGGATCTGTGATGGATTATCATATATGAACATATCAAGGACGTAAACTACTCAACTTTATATTTTCATAGTTAATTTCCTTATTCTGTGTTCCATACTGTCCGTCATTCTTGTATGACAAGTGCACATGTAAAATAGTCTTCCAGTGAATAATTTATTCGTCTATTTTATTGCTTTGGTAAATAGATTTTTTTTTTTTTATTAATCGCCTCATCATGATGATCACGTTAAATATATATAGCGCACCTATATCGGTGACCGCTATCGTGATTTCGAGAACTCGTTTCCATAAATCTTCGTATATTTTTTGTCGGAAATCGAGGTATGTTCATGCAATAATAACAATTTTACAATTCGAACTTTTTAATTAAAAAGGCTGAAAAAGAACAGAATTCTACTGCAATTATTCTCGGTAATTCAAGTGCTGAAGATAATCGAGTAGCAGTTAGTGTCGCCGGGATTCTGGCGAAACAAACCAACATTATTGGTGTTTTTTTACGGCCGTGTAAGACATAAATTGGCATGCATCTTTCTTCGAGGGTTCTTTGTTATTTAATGGTTGCAACAAACCGGTTATCTAAATCGGAGTATACGGCAGTTTACAAATCATATATTTTAATTAGACGAATCACTACATATAACTACACATTTAAAGCCGACCATTCACGATCACTCCACGCCACGCAAATCCGACCGTTCCATATCAAAACCGATCGTCAATATGAAAACTGGTCAGAATTGGCGTGGTGTAGAGCGGAAGGTTGGATATCCAATCCGTCTCAATTTTTTCACTCCATTTGGATTACTGGGTCATAAGTGCATATTTACGGATCCTACATAGTATAGAATGAGGTCGCTTCTCATTGGCTCTCATCGTCACATGACGGCCTGCTTTCTTAGCGATATCATAGCACGGCGATTAGGTATGATTTTTATTATTATTTTGTCTTCTGCTATCGCATCATGAAGAAATCAAAACTACCTTTTAATTATGATTATTTGGATGTTTCTCAAGGAAATGATGAATACATTTTTAGAATAAAACAAATAAGGCACGAACCTTCAGCATTGATAAGTACTGTTTAGTTTCATGAGGTTATTTAGAAGCAAGCCAAGTCACGTGACGCTAAAAGCCAATAAGAAGCTACCTCATTTCCTACTATGTAGGATTCGTAATTATGCGTCATAAGTAAGGCTAGAGTAGGCACATGGGGAGAAGCTTCGGGTGCGTTATCCACCGAGAAATAGGTGTGACTGGTTGTGGACAGATTTACGTGGCGTGAAGCTCTCGTGAATGACTGATCTAAACGGATGGGCAAAAGAATGGTATTTTGTGGAGCGCTCGGTGAATGACCTGCTTAAAATTCAAATCAACAGGATGGTGGGAGGAAAATCCGATTACATCATAAACACACACGCGAAGAAGGTTATTCAAGGCTTTCGTCAGTGCTTTTATGGGATTGGTTTTTGAAAGAGATATTCATAACATTTCCCAACATCCTCGCACCTTTGAATTTTAAAGTTCAATATCGAAATATGTCCTGCCAAATCGGATCTTTCTCAAAGTACTCTGAAAAAAAAAACGCAGGAAAGATTTCATTTGACCCAGGAACCTCTGGAACTGAAAGGACTTCATTAGGCCCAAGAACCACAGGACAGACAGTAAATGGACTAGGAACTTCTAGATCTGTAAGGGCACTTGGAGACTCAGGAATATCTGATAGAGGAAAATTGTTAGTAGGCTCAGAAATAGCGGGTTTTGTCATGGAACTGTCGGGGTTTGGAATATACTTCTTGGGAGTCATCTAGGTTGTATGGGAAGGCAGCTTATTTCTAGTGGTAAAAGTGTAGCAACTGTCCGTAAAATATCAACTCATTTCGTTCTTATTTTTGCCAGCCTGACATGTCCATCCTCAGCTTTAAACACTTCTACCACTCTGCTCAGAGGTCAATCCTTTTCAAGTTATCATTGGAGATCAATGCCACATTTACTTCGACTGGCTTATCCTTTTAAACGTGTTGGTAATTTTGTTGTAACTGTCCAACCTAAACCTCTCTTGCAGAGTTTGCTTCAGCTTCTGAAGATAGACAAGTCGTCCGTTTAGAACGAATGAATCCAGTTGATTAAAATCTGACACTCCAATTTCACAAATCTCATGAAGGAACATAGCCGGAGTGAGTGGAGTCAAATCTTCCGCATCGTCTGATATAAAAGTTATTGGCCGGTTGTTCATAATATTCACATAGGATGGTAGACAGTTCTTCATATTCGAGGATGTTCGACCTAGGACTTTACGAAGAATTCGTTTCAAAACTCCGATCAGTCTTCCCACCCCACCAGGGAGCGGAAGGAGAAATGAAAATTTCCATTCAATTTTATTTATGTCGACTTCTTTTGATTATTTGTCCCAAAATGATGCTTTTCAACAAATTGCTTGTTCCAATGAAATGGGTCTACCTCGGCGAGCTATAAAACGTCTCATTGCCTGCAGGAAATTATCAGTTGACAAGGAAGGTGTCGATTCTAAGTGTACAGCTTTACAAATCGCACAAGTGAATATGGCTATCCACATTTTTTTCGGAACGGCGTTCCGGCTCCACTACACCCCTGGTTCTCTCACTCGATCTTCTAGAAGAGGAGCTTTTGATAGTTTTTTTTAAATGTTCCATCATATCTTATACATCTTACTTATTTCCATAAAATTTGTCGTATAGTTTTTCTGATCTTTTATGAACAAAATGTTTTCCCTATTTAGACATCAAAAAATGTATACCTGCGTGATTCATCTTCTCATGCTGATTTTTTATCAATTTCCCCACCATTGTATGTTTTGAAGAAAGCACCAGCTGGGAAACGGAAATTTTTCTCATCTTTTTCTTCTTAAAAATCGTGTCTGAATTCTAATTCTTCCTAAATTATCCGGGCAGGCTTGAAGGCTTTTCGTTTATCTTCTGGAGCAGAAAGCTTCCTTTTGGTTGATCTTCATAACCGTAGGCTCAGCATCAGTGGCGACGACTGGTAGAAAAAAAAATGAGGGGCAAAAAATTTACTGATATCTAATAAGTACCCGGGAGTATAGGGAGTAAACAACAAAATTTTGTTACAAAATTAGCTAGCTTTCCTGAATACTATTGCTTTTTTATGATTCCTAGTTTTAAACAGCTAAAAAGAAATCAAAATTTGATTTTTCGCAGAAAAGTAGGGGACGACCTCTCCCCCCCCCACACACACACTCGCCGCCACTGCTCAACGTGATTTCTCTCGAAGACAGTTAAGTTCCCTGAAATTTGTCTTTTTTAAAAATTAGTTTACAATTCTGACAAAATCAGTAAATCGAGGCAATTACTAAGAAGAATTTCTCATAAGAAAAGTGATCAAAAAATTTTTTTAGAAAAACTATTAGTTTCGCCTCGCAGCGGATTTTCCTTTTTAGGAACATCTTAAATCTGGGAATATCGCATTTTGACCATTCCTCAATAGGAGTTTTTAGCCACTGGAGGCCTTCCCATCACCTTGTTCTTGCAAGTTCTTTGGTATTTAACCCCGTGTGATGGTAAGTCTTTTTCTCTCTTTATTCTTTATTTTTTTTGCAGGGTCCATAATACAAGAAGGGGGTTTCATTCTTCAGGATTGCTCGTTGAATGAATTTTCGTACGCGGCTACAAAGGTTGCTCAGTTATTTTTCTTTATTCAAAATAGAGCTTTACTAGAATCTGACCAGTAGTCAGGGCCGGCCTTAGGAGATGCGGAGCCCAATTGGAAACCATTTTGGATAACCCCGTTTTATTTAAGTTTTTAAAATATGAATAAATAAAAAATATGAAATTTTAATTAATTATATTTATTGTTAAAAAATTAATAATTTAAAAAAATAATTTTAATAATCTTACTTAATTAATAATTAAAAATTAATTTTAGAGAATTCAAAAGTAAGATATTTTTATTCCTTTTTTGATGGGATACATTGTAGAACAGTTAAGTTACTCGAGTGAATTAAGGGCCTTAAAAAGTTATTTATTCATGATCATTAAGGACACAAAGTATGGACTTATTTAACTAACGAAAACAATTCAGAAATATATATATAATTGCAATTTTCAATCTTGACTTCGAACTAAGCACAAAAAAAAAATCGAATTACATACGATACTTTAACATTAATTAGAAGGGAAATCTAGGGACGAGCAGAGAAACAATTCTAATTACCGCCGAATTAGAATTTAAAACTTTCGAATTAGCAAAGTTCCACTTTAATAATAACGGCATCTTATACTGTATTTGCATATTAGAATTAGAGGAATGTTTATTTTTAATTGAGAAAAAAGGATAAAATATTCCAGACTTTTTTTTCAGGGAATACATTGTTGTTCATGTCAACGATTTAAGACTGTGACAGTTCATAAAATTCCTGAAACAATTTATGATTTGAATAATGAACTTTTTAACATGTAACAAACAACTATACATATTTTAGAGGCTAGTATTACAGAATCTCAAGAATCAAGATATTTCATTGTTAAATGTATGAGTGTAGTTCCCTAAACTTTATTGCTAATCTGATTTTTTTTCTGAATTAAAAAAACGCTAATAGAAGAAAATTTTTACAGTGAAGTTGGGACGGGAATAAATAACTCATACGTATTAAGTGCGATAAAGAAAAAATTAAAATGTTCAACTTTCAAGTGTTATTCATTTGGTTGTAATAAATGTTAGTAATTGCATAATTAAAACATACTTTCACTTCTAGAAGCTCCTTCATACTGAATTAATATTTATTCCCCTGTTGTATGACAAATAGCACCCTAATGGTTTTTATAGCAACTTAATAAATTAAAAAACAAAACAAATATTTTTCGCAATATGAATTCTGATTAAAGTTAATATTCGAAATTAAATTGATTAAAAATTGTTCGTATCTCTTAAGGTTTCTAATATGTATATTTTGATTAATTTAATTCCTGGGGAATTTAAATTAATATAAATTCCTCCCTTACTATGGAAAAAAATTTTAGAATAATTTATGAATATTTTCTTATGTTTAAAAATATAAAAAGAATATGTAAAATAAGCCTACGGCAAACAACCAAATTAAAACTATTTCATTTTTTTAATTTCTATTTAATTCTTCTGTTAAATTATTGTAAATTCTGTTTAATTCTAAAGTTGTTAATTAAACGCAGTACTGATGATTTCTCTTTAAATAATCTAAAAGAAAAAATAATAAAGTATATGTTAACTGAGAATAATTGTATTCTTAATTAAAAACAAATCTACATTTGTGTATCTCTATACTTCATGAGAGTCTCAGAAGCTGATTGTCTTCAAAAACTGCCAATATCTTGGGACAGTCAAAAGCTGTAACTGTATGCCCGTGTTCACAGAAAAGAAACGAAATACCCAGTCCTTTCTACAAAATAATAACATTCCCTTAATATAGAGCTGGAGGTTGAAGTCAGTGCCCCGCCTCTTTCTCTCCATGTAAAAGCGACATACTTTATTAAGTAACGCAACACTCTTCTTACCCTGCTGTGTTGCAATTTTATTTTTATTTTCTTATTACACTAGGAAAACTTGACCACCACTGCTGCCTTCTGAAACAGTGTCAGGCAACTGTAAGAAAAAATTGGGCAACATTGGTTTTCAAGCGAATTTAAAAACATAAAAAAATTTTTAAGGATAATGTTCTGAAATCAAAACGATACTTGATTTGAATTTAAATAAGCTTGAGTACATTCTTTGTTGCACTCTGGCGCGGGGCCCTATTTGGAGCAATTGGTTCAATCGGCTCAAGACTGGCCCTGCCAATAGTAAGTTGATAAATTCTCCATTGTCAACTCTTTCTTGGTTGATTGAGCTAATCTAGCATAAGTGTTGCTAAACGTGGATTTGTCGTAGGTTTTATGGGTGCAACCGTACGTCGATCTTGTTCTAATAGGTAAATCATGTCGCTGAAATTTTCACTTCGCAAAATAAATACAAGCGGCATAGGCAAATTTGCTTGCTTCGCAAAATACGTGAAGAGTGACATTGACAGTGGATTCTAGGTTTGGTAATATACATCTAGGAATAGCAATATCTTTTAAATAATCTACATGTTGTTGCTATTCTTCAGATCGATGAGCAATCTCTGTAGGTAATTCCGGATCCCAGGTTGGTTGGTTGGATTTTTTGGCACAAAAGCCAGATCTGGCTATGCTGCGCCAATCGAATGGTAGGTACAACCAAATGATGTAAAATCAATAAAAAAAATGTAAAGTTATAAGTGAAATTCTAGAATCGAAACATTCAGGTTAAAAAAAAATAGATTATGAAAAATGCGAAAGGAGCGCCGTGATCTCAAAAAAGAACAATGATAAAATTTCTGAAGATAAAATCAAAACTATATAGAGTACAAAAAACCAATGGTTTATAAAAATTTTAAAATATTGGGGTGTGGACGTTCGCCCACCAATTCCCGCATGTCCACTGATAATGAATTAAAAAAACGTAAGCGGTGATTATTAAAAACACGACACTCAACTGAAACATGAACAGTTAAGTCAACATGGCATGATGAACAAGAGGGACCCAGGAGATTTTTAGCTTCCAACATTCCTGGAGTAAAAACTTAGGAAGCACTTGTTACTTGGCACATAAATCCTATCGAATCAAAAATTTTGTGCACAGTGGACAGTATTTTTCCCTTCATCATTGGTTGCAATTCCTCCTTAAATTCTTTAAGATCATCTGGTAAAGTGTCCGTACTAATATTCCGAATCAAACCCATAAAGCCGATTTTTTTTATCCTTTTCTCTATTTGGGTCTTTACCAGAGGCTGCGACAGACATTTTCCAACAGGGGCAAGCAAATTTTCTCTATTTTAGCTTCAAAATAGAGCATAATAATTAATTTTATATTTAATTAAAAGTGATTAAGTATTAATTAGCTAATTCAGTTATAATAAATTATTTGTAATTATAATACGGTAAGAATTGTCTCACGGAACGCCGAGCAGTAATAGAAAATAAATTTCGAACATAAATTTTTCATAGAAAAAGAAGTCAACCGTACTGCTATTGGAAACAAAGTTGCGTATTATTATTTAAATCTCATAACCAAATGAAATAACAGCCGAAACAAGTGAAAATAATTATTAACTTATGCATACATACATATAATTAATCAAACCTAATGAATATCATTTAATGATTTTAATGTTAAGGATATAATTCACCATTTTTTTTAAATGTTATCCAAATCATTTTTTTTTTATTGCCTAACACCATTAGGCTTTGTAACTTTTTTCTTCCATGATAATTCGAGGTAATTTTTGACTATGCGTAAAATAGTAAAACTCCTTTTGCCCGCCCATGAAGATGTAGGAATTGTACAAGCAATTTTTAACAGGCGATTGAGTTCAAAAAAGGCTTTGGCGATTGAGAAAATATATTTTTGAAATTCTAGAAATCTAGCAGGTTGATTGGAGTCCTTTCATTTCATAACATTCACTCATTTTATTTGAAAACAAGAAATCAGTTCTTGATTTTGAATTCGACTGTTTTCATTTTCAGACAAGTGTGCTCATTTTTAAATAGTTTTTCCTTCGGAGCTATTGCAAGCTTGAATTCACTTAAAAATGAGCATTTTTTGCTCAGTTTTAAGCACTGGTTTTTAGTTCTCGTAAACAAAAAAAAAAACTGTGCCGGAACGGCGTTTCCGGGTCCACATGGTGAAAACATTCTACCAATGTGACTCTTTTAAAATGCAAAATTTCAGCCTCAATCAGATTTTTTCCGAAAGTTTAAAGCAACTATCATAGCAATTACATTTTCACATCACTGCAAGCAGAAACCCTTTGTTTTCAAAGACCTTCAAAGTTATTCGTATGTGTTTGTCCGAACTAACATCATTCGTGAGAACCTGCAACCATCAAAGTGAGTCATATCAGGTCATTAAGCGATCTGATGAAGTTTTCAAGCTTCTCATAAACAATAAAAGTGTGGAAGAAAAATTGATAGACTTAAACAATGTTTCTCTGATAATTTCTCAGAAACTGGCATTGCATTAGATATTAGAAAATGTCAAGATGAAAAGCCTGCAGAAATGAATCCAAAAAATATTATGTTTGCGCAGTTGCATATTGCTAGCTCCCTCAACCAGATCAACGAGCAGAGAACGTTCGTTCAGAGAATTCGTTTGCCAGTGCGTTACATTTTTTATCATTAGACTATCTAATTTGAGGAGGTTTAGTCTAGTTATATTAACGTTCCTTTTTGAAGCAAAACGAGGGATAGACCTTTTAATTTTTAACCGCACTCAAATGACAAGGACTGCACCTGAGCTTGCACTCTCCCTCTCCAAACTTCCTCACCACACCAGCGTTTGACCCACGACGTCAGATTTAACGTGCACCAGACCCAAATACACGGCGGATCTTCAGTAGAATAGGATTTCGAGCCTGGAACCCTCTCACCCCGAAAGTAAGACCTTACCACTAAGCCTCCGCGGCCATTCTTGAGGAGGAGTAGTTGTGGTAACATTCATTCATTCAATACGCTGGTGAGCCGACTTAACCTTAAGGTTTTAGAGAGCAGGTTGACTCATATCATTACTGAGCAGATCAAGGACAGAAATTACTGAACTTTATGTTTTCAATTTTAATTTCATTATTCGTTGTTCCATTCTGCCCGCCATTCATGTACGACAGAACGCCGTCCCATGTCCTTGTTCCTGCAACCATTACAGTTGCCGTACCTGTTGGATCAGCGGTGAATCCAGGATTTGTGTCTCGAGGGGGATGAGGTCATAAAAATTTTGTATCGTCGCGACGAATGTCAAACCCCGTGGCTTATTTAAGCCAAAACACTTTAACTTTAGACTTTACTCACCTGATAATAAGAATCGTAAAGAACGCTACAATACTTTCGATAATTTAATAAAAAACACAATGAAATAACTATCCAAAAAAATTGATTTCGACCGGAATGACAACAAATGTGGGGAAATTTTCGACCCTGTCAGGTTAAAAAGCAATGCTGTCACGTTTTTTTTTAAATTATTATTATTAGTTTTTTAAAAAAGGTAGATTAAGAGCAAACAGTTGTAGAGATTTTAAATAAAATCAAGAATTCTGGTTTAGCTCTGGGAGGGCCTGCAGCCCCATAGTACCCCGCCCCCTGGATTCGCCACTGAGTTGGATGGGCATGGGACATTGTATGTATAACAACTATGCTTGTAAAATAGTCTTCCTGTAAATTATTTATTCATCTACTTTATTGCTTTTGTAAATAAATTTGTTACTTTTTAATAAACCCCTGTTCATAATGATCACGTTAAATATATAGGGTGCCTCAAAAAAGTGGAACAAGCGTTTATTTCCGTAAATATTGATCCTAGACATTTACTTCCAATTACAAAGTTCCATCAAATAAGGTAAGAATTTGTATGAAAATACTTAGACTTCTAAGAGGATTGATAATAAAAAGTTACAAAAATTAAATTTTTATACAGCCCCCGTAGTGCAAAAAAGTCAATTAGTAAAATGTTTTCTTTACATTCAACTATTCACATACAAAGTCGCACATTTTTATATGCAAAACTTACAGAGATATAAGAAGAAAAATTTACTGACTTGGACCACTTTTCTATACCGTTTGATTCAGTCTTTCGATGTACATTTTAGGGATAATATGCATATTTCAATAAGTTATTTAAAGGACGGAATTAGGAAATAACAATGTATTTGTTAACTCATTTTAAATCTAAAAAATAGTCAAATAATGCATTAATCGAAGTATTTACAAAAATATTTCATCTTGTGAAGCTCCGAAAAATATCCACGGTGATATATCAGCAGTGACGGCTCATTTCCTCAGAAACAAAAAGTTCTATAAAAAGGTTACTAGAATGCAATTAAAATACAATTTTTCAAAGATAGCTTTACCTTCAAATAGTCCAAACTTGTAGTTGTAATTATCTGAATTGTATTTTAGAAAAATGAAGTCCTTTGTTTTTTCTGTGAGTGATTTTTAACATCAGAAATCGAATAAGTAGTAATCCCGTTTAGGCAACGTGAAAGTGAATCCGAAACCTAAAAATAGCCAATGAAAGAGAAATCGAAGAAAAACAAATAGAGAGAGCGAAGGCGAACATTGAGTGAGATTGAAGGGGGAAAAACATTATTTGGCCTAGCGCCAACAGGGGCATCCGAACATTCAGTTCTGGCTAAGTTCAAAGACAGAAAGGATAGCTATTCGCCTTCGCCCAATATGTCATTTAGTTGTACGCAATCAGCAAATTTTGATGCTTTCCAAAACTATGTGCAGCCACATCCTATGCCTGCCTTATGTTTTCATTCATTTTCTGTCTTCTTTTCTCATTTTTATCTTTTTTCGTTGCTAATCGAACTCTCACCGTGGAGAGGTAAGAAAAAAAGAACAAGAACGAAAATACGAATTTTTAAAATAATTTTAGTGCGTTCTGTATCTCTGCAACTCTAAAGAACGAGTCGCCTTTAGGTAAAACTTATTTGCTCTCAGCGTTGTGAGTATTATTAATTTAATATTCTCGTCTGATATTAGTCTATTTTCCTGATTTATGTTAAATTTTATTTTAAGTCAAGATGTCCTTCCATTCTTTATCAAGTTGATAGTTGCAACTATCTGCCAATGAAACTGAGTAACAATTTGCTTTAATGGGAAATGTTTTTCAATCCATGATCATCGTATGATGTACCAATAAAAAAATATTTGAATTTCGCAGTTTTTCTTTGTAGAATAAATTTGCATTTCTGCAATAAACATCTCCATATAAATTTGTGAGCAGTCCCTTTAAATTTAAAAATTAATATAACTTCGCAAGTTTTGCAGATAAAATCTTGAAACTTAATTTATGCATAGATGAGTGTAAGAGAAACATTTTACTCAATAACACTTTTGCTCTATGGGGAACGTATAAAAATTTAATTTTCTTAACTTTTTATTTTCACACAAATTTTTACCTTATCTGATAAGACTTTGTAGTGGAAGTATATGTCTAGGATCAATTTTTAAGGAAATAAATGCTTGATCCACTTTTTTGGGACACCCTGTATATAGCACATCTATTGATCCATATCAAGAAGGCCTGGATAAGGTCGTCCAAGAATCACTATGACCAATGAAGGTTGTTATGTTACACTTTTAGCCTGATACCACAAGACTGCATCAGCTCAACGGCTATTTTGTGAGTTTCATGTCGCCACGGGAACGTGAGTTTCTATGGATGCTGTTCCCCATCGTGAGGCAGAGCCTTTTTCCAGAAAACCGAATGTTTGCATCCCGCTCACTTCTGCACATAAGATGGCATGTTTGACATTAGGAAAGTAACCTTCGATTTCAGTAGGGTAACGTTCTATTCACTGACGAATCACAATTCATCTTGGACACTGATTCTCGACGAACTTTCATCTGGGAAGAACTTACGATTTCGATACCTTTCCTTTAACATTCGAGAAAAGGACGCTATAGCAGCCAATGAGTCATGGTCTGTGTATCATGTTGGACAACCATTTATTTCTCCATTTGTTTCACACAGGCTCTGTAACTACTCAGAAATACGTGAATGAGATTTTCCAATCACATGTAGTATGAGTTTTCAGGGGCTCAATTGGCCATCGATTCATCCTTATGGCACGCTAACGCACATCCACGTAAGACTTACGTGATCTGTGATTAATTTGAAAGTGAGGATATTCGTCAGATGGATTGACTATTCAGATCCCCAATCTAAACCTTAATAAACAGGTATATGACGCTCTTGGGATGGCAATTGCACCTCTCCGTCTCCCATCCAGGAACTGAAAACTGCGTTGCTACAGGAGTGGAAGCGACTGCCTCTAGAACTCATCAACTGCCTCGTTTCCACTATAACTTTGCGCTGTGAGAGGAGCCGAACTTCATATTAATCGTTTTGTGTTCTATTTTTCAACTTATATTTTCGATATTTCTGTCCTGATGAGCCTTACTGACGATGGTGTGTGCGTACCGTGATTGTTTTATGGTATAATTTTTTTTCTTCTTATACATCTATTATTTTTTCTTATATTTTTTCTTATTCATCCAAATTTCATTAAAGTGTGTCCATTATTTTCCCAGTAATTCGGCAAAATGTGCAAAGTACCTTAATATTGAATACCAATGTATTTTAATTAAAAGAAGTTTTACTGATTTAAATTGATAAAAATATCTTTAAATTAATTACCTTCTTGCCCTCTAATAGCTTATCTAGCTTTTTTCGAGGAGATTTTTATTTATTTTCTATTATTTCCCCCTACTCTGAATGAATACGTCAATTCGGTATGCAATATATACTGGTTTTAGTCAAGAAAGAGCAACGGTACATCTCTAACAAAAGCAGAACCTCACGGCTTGGATTTGTCGTACAAACAATTAATGAAAGCTTTTACAGGCAAAACAAAACAAAACCCCGCGAATTTAGTGCAGGAAATACTAATTTTGTTTGTGTAAAATAATAATAATATATCACATGTTTTTTAAAATTTATATGGATCATTGTATATTTTAGGTCATTAATATACATCGAAAGTTGCTTCGTTTTGCAGTATAATATCAACTTCAATAAATATATGCTAATCCATTTATTTTTCGTACTCCTTTACAACGCAAATAGTTTTGCAGAATTGTTAATTGATACCAGCTCCTCTTTGAGTTGTTGTAATAATATATCATTTATGTTTTTCTACACGAATGTATGTTTTTTTGATGTTTCTACATAAAAGGATCCTGGATTTTTAAATTCTGTTTTTAATAACGGATTTTTCGGTGCTAATTAATCGAAAAAATCGCCTAATCATCAGTGGCGTTGCTGTAGAGGGGCGGCGGGGACGGTCCGCCTGGGGCGCCACTTCGAAAGGGGTGGCAACAGGGCCGGCCGGAGGCCGGTGCGAACGGTGCGTCCGCACTAGGCCCCGCGCAGCTGACAGTTTTTTGCAAATAAAAAATGCCTTCTAATTTTTTTTTTTTATTTTAATCCGAATATATGTACATTTGGATATAATCACGCGATATGTGCACATTTCACGTCGACCAATCAAAGGCAAGCCGTAGCGTAACTAGGATGGAGCAGGCAGGTCACTTGCCCTGGGCGCAATTACCAGGGGGCTCAAAATTAAGGAATGAATTAGTTGTATTTAAGAAAAAGTTCGTTCTTTTTAAGCTTTTCCTAATGGATATAGTACCACACTTTGGATATAGTAAGAAAGACTATATCCTAATGGTTATAGTCTTCCTTATAACCCGGAAACCAGCTCGAGCTGCGACAAAATTACAAATAGTATTATGTTACAGAGATTTGATGTCTAAAAACCTCATCAGTGACTGAAAGAGAAAACTCGTTTCAAAGGGATGTCCGCTTAAAATATTTGCTTCCTGGGGAGTGGGAGATAAGGGAAGATAATTTAAAATAGATTAGTCTCGTGGGGTTTTCGTGGTTTCTCACGGTATGTCTAATTCATACTGATCGGAAATCATCTTTTTCGGAAATTCGTGACAAATAATTAACAAAAAAAGTATTTACTAGTATTCCGAAGTATCATTCCTACTTTAAATAAGCACAGAGTGAAGCATGGGAAAAAAATATCTTTTTTTTTTCGCGTTGTGTAAAAGGAGTCCAGCGGCTTTCAAAGATGCAAGTTCACTCTCTTTTTACTTTCTCGTATACGAAGTATACAAAGAGAAAGTATTGTAATCGTCAAAAAATTCGAACTCGAGATTTTGACGAATCTCCACGTTTTAGACCTCCCTGATTCCGAAAAACACAATTTTGGAATTATGTCTGTCTGTGTGTGTGTGTCTGTATGTGTGTCTGTGAACACGATAACTCAAAAACTATTAGAGCTACGGGGATGAAATTTGGTATGTGGTCTTAAAACATAATTTGTAGGTTTCTATAAAATTTTGGACAAAATCCGTCAACGGGGTCTGTCTGTCTGTATGTTCTTGGTCATGCGAACGCTATAACTCAAAAACTTGAAAAGCCAGATGGATAAAATTTTATACACAGTTTTATCGTCATGAATGTAGGTCCGTATAAAATTTTGGGCCAAATCCGTCAAAGGGTTGACTGTCTGTCGGTCTGTATAATCGCATACTTGTTCAGTTTTGAAACTAACTCCCTGCGCATGCCTGCTAGTGGCAATGCCTGTGCAAGGAAGGGACGCTCCGAAACTTGGCAGTTTGCCAAAAACAAATTCTGGAGTGATTTTGTAAGGAAGCAAACATTTAGGGAGTCTCGCCAGGTCCTGTTGCGCAAAAGAATGAGCAGAGGATTTGAATTTGTTTTGATCCTTCAAACCACGCGTGGTTCCAACTTTGGTTTACTTGCGACGGAAGTTTATTTGACGTCTTTTATTATTCTAGTTTTCTCTACATGTGTTAGGAGTATACGAGAAAGTTTAGGGGAGACCACTCCCGCTGGTTTCGCTATCTTTTCACTGTTTTTAATCCTGTATATTTGCATATACTGTCACAATTTGTATGCTGAAAATACGATAGTGGTTTATTTTAAATTTTATTTCGCAAAAGCCAGATGCAGTTGTTTTTCCCAAACGCACATATTAGGCTATAAGGCTAATAAATACAGAAAGTGAAAGAGAGAAAAGATCGCATAAAATTTTGCAATTAGTAAAATTTATCAGACCGTATGGACACTGAAATTAGGATAAATGAAAGCAATTTCTCAAATGATTATCGAGAACAAATACATAATGAATAGAAGTTCAGTTTCTGCCGAAATGGGAAGCGTTTTGTTTCCTCACTTAGATTTTTATCACCAATGAATTTTACAGTCAACAAATTTGCCTTTAATGTCAAACCATTAAAATATCAATACTTAACCTAAAATAATTACTTAAATATGGCAGTCACTTTTTTGTGTGTCTTTAGTACATGTACAAGCATTTTAGAAGGAAAGTATGTTGGGAATAAATCTCTCCTCTTTTTTATCGGCAGCATCAGCTAGACTATAATTTTCGAATCTTGTTGGCTCTAGTTGATCAGCATTGCGATCGACGCTAACTGGAATGATATGCTGATTCGAATCACTGATTGATCCCAATCAGCATGTCATTGAAGATGTAAATTTCTTAATCGCCACACATATATAAAGCTGCGATGATAGTTTTCTTGCTGTGACTGGCTCGCTGTGTTTTCTCTTGCTGGCCCTCTGGCTTTTACTTTCTCCTTCCGGAGAAGACGTCGAGATATGTGTGTGTGCCACGACCTGTTATGATATGTGTAGGAATCATAGGAATTTTTATGTAATTAGGATGATTTTCACTAACTGCCTGAAAACGTAGACCTAAATTCGACTTTGCAAGACAAAATGAATTGCATTGATTTATTTAATGAAATTAAAATTTGTCGTTAAGTTTTGCATAACAGGGTCATAATATCGTATCTGCTGAAAAATCTTTCTCATGATTCAAAATAATAATTTTTTTTTATTATTTTGAATCATTTTTATAAATTAGCATTTTAATCACTTTCAAAATCGCTCATAAATCACATAATTTAAATATTTATCATTTTTACGTATTCCTTAAGTCTTCCTATGTAATAAATAGCAAAATGCAATACATTATTTTGTTTTACGAAATTAGTTTCAAGGCCCCGCAAATCAACTTTGCACCAGGCCCCGCTTTTAATCGGGCCGGCCCTGGGTGGCAAAATCAGATATGCAGGAAAACAGTTTTAAAAACTACGAAGAGAAGCGACTCGACCTGAATCAATGTATACGTAAAAAAATAACTAATGTAGTTAATTTGTTTATTTTCCTTTTGTCGGTAAATTGTCGATATGTGAAAGAAAGACTAGTGGTGGGCGCGCGATTTCGAAATTATCTGCAGAGATGGAGGGCGCAAAAGAACGGATTATGTCACTAAAAAAATATTTTTCCTCTGAAATTTATAATTTTTATTTTGAGGTTTATATGCCCTTTGTAACTTGCAAAGGGAGTGTGGCATTTTGCAAGTTCGCCCTAGGCGGCAAAAGTTGCTGTTACGCCTATGCTAATCATTAATATGGTTAGCGATTTGTGAATTATTGATTCATTTCAAATGCTGTAGCCTTTGTTTAATAACTTCATATATTAAGTACCTAAAATATTGACTATATCTTTTTATTGATAAGATGACATCTGCTGTACTACTTTTAAAGAGAAGAAATATAAATACCTTTTTTGTGTAAAATTATAAGCAACACAGTTTTTATCACTGATCAAACTTACTAAAATAAAAAACAACGGACACCCAAATAGCACAAGATGCTCTACAATATTGCTACGATATATTCATGATATTATATAGCATTCAGAATATCGTACAACATCGTAAATATATCTTACAATATCTTTGTACTTCTTTCCCAGAACTTAATAGTTTTCCAGTTCACTTTAAGAATGAAATGCTTAGGAATTAGAAAAAGTTTTTTTCTGATGGTTTCTTTATATTTTATTTGTTGATCATTCCCATGATTATTTAATGACACTTTATCTTAACTTGATAAATAATATTCTATTGCGAAGTAAATCTGAAAATTATGAAATAAATTTGCTACCATTCAATGCGATAAATTGAAGAAGTGACTTAGAATAAAAGCTCCTTTACTACTCCTACAGTGATGAGCTATCCATTTTAAACAATGATTAGCAACTTCTCATTTTCAAGAAACAAAATACATTTAAAGAACGCAAACAGGGATCATTTTTCAAAGTATACTTAATTGCAACGAAAAGGAAAGTAATGTGAAGTTCTTTCTTACACAAGTAAGCAAAGGTTTTGTTTCATTCCGCTATTTCCCTGTTATTAATAGTCAGTAGATGAAAGTAAAAACATTCTCTTTTCAATAACATGAATTCACGAAACGTATCCTCCAGTATTTCCCTCAATGTAAAACATTTTTGTTAGCCTCTGAAAATCAAGAATTTTAATCAAAATTCAGAATATTGTCTTCGATATTTCAAACTGAATAGAGCTACACTGACACAGACTGAACTTAAACATGTAGATGATATGTTCTTACGATATTTCTTTTGAAAGACCCACCGAATATGTGCACCCATACTCATTATTATATCCGTAGCCAGTATTACATCTCCCAATGTGGATGATATATTACCTATTGGGCACATCCCTTTCCATAATTGCCCTTTCCATCCCTTTCCATAAAGGTTTAAAAAATATTTACAAGTGCGTATCAGTTTGCAATTCGAATTTATCCTAAACACTTACTTTTATTATTAGTTTATACCCACTGATTTTAAGTAGGCGTAACATCCTTGAGTAAAATAGAGCAACCGCCTGTCTTTTTCTTTTTCCAGTTAACGTATTAAATCGTATTTCATGAAAGTGGCTTCCAACTTTGGTATCCCACTTGTTACTTGTCTGAAAAAAGAAAGAACAAATTATTTCCCATGGGTCTATGTGGGTGGATCAAAAAGGTGCGTTAACACATTTTAAGCTGCATCTGCCATCTACCTACTACGGAAAAGGCGTACTTTTACGTCATCGGCGCAAAATGTATTAATATAAGTTCATTGTGTAACACAGAACGACTGAAGATGCGGTTCTGTAATGAAAAGATACCGAACATTTCCATGTCTTAAGAAGAAAATTAAAGAATTACTTTTTCAATCCATTAATTTCAAACAAAATTTTCAAACATTTGGAAGGCCATCAATTGTCCACTCTATTTCGCCTGTCGAAATTCAAAGATTAATTTTCATAAGTTAATTAACATTTGACGAGTTTAATGATTCAAACATTAAGATGCCAACAGTCGCCATATCTTGCCTGCTCCGAGCCCTCTGTTAAATTTTAAAGTTTTAATTTCTTTCTTGTGCCTTAAACATTTTTAAAAACCATGTCAAGTTCAAATATTGTGCAGGGAAACAATTATCTTCTTCAATCTATTCTGTTTTATGTTTTTTCCAGTACTGTAATATTCTTAGATAACTAGAAAGGAAACTCCGCTAAAAGCAAAAATAAGCTTTTCAAGCCTAGTTGTTTCAAGCATCTACGGCTCTACAAAGTCTTATGACAAGTTTTCAAACAAATGCTATCTAGAAGACATGATTTATGATAGATTAAACTTAAGTTAGAAAATTAACTTAAAAATCCTTTCATCAATTAGTGTTTTTAAAATTATCTTAAAAATCTCCCAAATACAAATGTTAACTTTTAACGGCAAGTAAAATTTTAAAGAAAATAAAAATTACATAAGAATATTGTAATGCGTTCCAAGGTTTATCAGTTTTTATGAAATTTTCATATTTCACAAAATATTAGTCTTTTTAAGGAACTTATGCACACAATACATTTTTAATAGTTTTTAGAGAGTACCTTTAAGAAAGCTGAAAAATATACTAAAATAACTATGTTAGAGTTTTTACCCTTAACTCATAGCAACATATAAGTTACAGACAGTTACATTTAAGAAACTGAAATCTTGTCTTATTAACTCTTCTATTTTCAGATATAATTACAGCTATATAAGTTTCTCAACTTTTGAAATAATTTTTTAAAGGAGGACTCATCTCCCTTCGCTTTTCTGCACAATATTTGCTCTTACAAAAAGTGTGCTTAACTTATAGTAACATACTTAATAAAAAGTATACTTAAATAAACTTACAGCAACATATTAGTTACAGAAAATTGCTCTTGCAAAAAATATCATGACCTAGTGAAAAGAAGTGTAATTAAAACGTGAAAGCGATCTAGCACAAATAAAAAGAATAAAAGAGGAATAAGAATGACTCTAGCAAGTCGGAAAGAAATTCTTTTGTGTGTGTTCACTAACTGTATGCTAATCAACAAACAAAATAACAATGAAAAATACTCTCGAAGGCTTTTCTCTCTTTATCAATACTTTTGTTAATCCTTTTTCACTTTTGTAGCCAATGCAATTGCAAAACACGTATTAGCACTATTTCCCCCTTAAATAGTGCTCTATTGCTTTTAGAAATATATGCCATTATTTTTGAAACCCATTTTTAAGAATGTAAAAATGGATAACACAGGCAATTTACATTAACTGAAGCTTGACAATGCTGTAGTAAAATCCAGCGATAATGTTTTCCCATCTATTTTCTGATACATCCACAATATGGCGAATTTTGAGTTTCGTTTTGTCGTATGGTGAAAAGAATCGAGAAAGCATTTTGGAACTCTTCCGGTTGAATTACTGGGTCCAAAATTTGATGCGGATCTACAATTTTGTAAAAGCCGCCTACCAAATTTCATTTATCAAGCTTTTTGCATTTTGGAGTTCACATACACAAAAATAGGCAGACCTACAGACAGACAGTCAGTTGTTAGAGTTGGTCCAAAATTTCATATAACTCTGTAATTCTACTGATAAAATCATATGCCAAATTTCATCTATCTACCTCATTGCGTTTTTGAATTATCGTGTTCACAGGCATAATTTCAATTTTTTTCGGAGTCAGGGAAGTCTAAAAATGGAAATGTCACAGATTGTTTTCACAAACACAAGTGGCAATTTTTCCCGCTGAATAGACATATAAGGTAATTTTAAACAAGGTTTTTAAAATTATATTTTAATTAAAATTATTAAATTATTTAAATTTTTTACTTTTAAAAATAGAAAAGCAATATCGTAAAAGTATAGTTTTTGTATGCATGTGCTAGAAGCAAAAAATTTACGAGATATTCTTAATATCAGTTTGAAAACATTTCTAATAAACTAACTACTACAACGGAAAGTTTCTATTTTAGAAGAAAATAAATTATTTCATATTAGCAATTTCAAATGCGTGTGAATAACTTGTTTACAAATTCACCAAATGAAATGGAATTAGTAGTCATTCGAAAAAACAGGAAACTGTGCCAAGATTAGTAATATAGCAAAACAATAAATTAATGGATGTTATCATGAAGTAACCGGAGGTACTCCGTTCCAAAAAATGTTACGTCACCCGTACTGAGATAAGGCACGAGGTGATTCGACTCGGAATGGCTGAGCTATTACGTCATTCGTTTGTAAGTTAGACGGAGCAGATCACGAAAAGCAGTCAGTCAGTGAACGCAGAACAGTTATTCTCTGCTGATTTCTTAAATTCTCGGTATCAGTTCACTGTCGAAAAAAAGGCTCATTTATAAATTTCGAAAATCGACGTTAACATTTTTTTCTTCTACAGTGATTCGATGTACTAGTGTTCTCTAAAGAGATTCTTAACAAAGCAAATATATGAGAAAAATTTTAACCAGATCTTTAAAATGTTATTCATAACGTCTTGTTTCAACAATCAGCTGTCGATAAGTTAAATAATAAAAAGTTTTTCTGCATGTAAGCATGTGTATAGGGAATGAAAAGTTCAGCATCTGCGCTAAATAGCTATCTGAAATATTTTCGTTTGAATTAACATTTCAGATGAATGAATAATTCAAGTACAAAAAAAGATTTTTATTTTTAAGAGAGCCTTTTTTTTATTAAAAACTGGTGGCGCTTGTTGTTGAATTGTCGGTAATTCATCAAATGAAAGGAAAACATTAATAATCGGTTTTAAAGAATACGAGTAGCTATCTATCAGATGGAGAATTTTGAAAGACATATTTGACATCGTTATGACGTAATGGGAGATAATTTGCTCAGAAAAACGGTACATCACTCATATTAATTCTTAATATTTTCCAAAAAAATATTTTAACACCCGGATGAGTCGCTGCTTTCTTTGAGGGATATTATTTACTTACAGTAATATAACTTATGAAAATAATAAAACATTTTAACAACCATAATGATTTTTGCTAACATATAAAATAATATATTCTCAGAGGCGGCCCGTGGCACCAAAGTCAGGAGTGGTGCCAAAATAGGGATGTGTCGAAACAATTTTTTAATAGACTTGAGAAATAAAGTTATATATTTAAAAACTTTGTTGAATATATTATTTTAGTTTCAATAAGATCACTATATAATCTTAAATACAGCTGAAGTTTAAAATTTCTCGGTATATTAAGTCAGTCTTTGAGGCAAATACTTATTTCTAAGTAAAAGTTATTTTGACATTACAGAATTTGAAAAAAAATACATATTGGCATATTGTTGGGGAGCATATTGTTGGGGGGCATATTGTTGTCTTGTCTGCTTGGCAAAATTACTTCGGACTGCTTCTGGATACTCTGTTCCTGCTCTTCCATTTAATATTGAAAGAAGGTTTATTATGCCATTATGAATGGCATAATAAACCTATGGAATCCTACGTCATACGGATAGTGTGATGAAAAATATAATTAAAAATGTCAAAATTAGTTTTTAAAATATAATAATGCTTTCAAATGATGTCTATAAAAGGCGAAATGAAAATATCCGGAAGAGCTTTGAAAGCCAGCGGAAATGTTCTCCCCTCGACTTTCTTATATACTGACACAATGCAGCGCGTTTTGTGTTAAGCTAATCGAGTGTTCACTTTGGACCTCTCCTCTTTGGCCGATTATATCCAAAATTTGATACAGATTTACAATTTTGATTTCAAAACCACATACCAAATTTTATTTACCTAGCTTATAAATTTTTGTAGTTATTATGTTCACATATACACGGACAAATGGACAGAAAATTTCCCTATTGATGAATTTCGTCGAAATTTAAATCCCTATCTACATTTTTAGTGTTAAGTCAATTCACTAAAATTCATTAATTTAGCTTGTTGCGTTTTTGAGTTATCGCGTTCAAATAACCACGAATTGACAGAGCGCCGACGGATCTGACTCTAGATTTAATTCAGATCTTCCTTTCTGGTGATAAAAACCATATGCCAAATTTCGTCCATGCAGTACTTTTCGTTTGTGAGTTATCGTGTTCATATGCACACGGACGGACAGTCAGACAGACTTCGCGTTGACAAATTTCGTTCAAAATATGAGAGAAATGTGCATTTTTGGTGAAAAAAAAATTGCAGTTTTCATTTGTCTACCTTATTCCGCTTTTTAGATTATCATATTCACAGACAGAGATGATTCCATTAATGTTTTTTCGGACTCAGGGAGGTCTAAAATGTATAGATTCATCAAAATCTCGAAATCGAAGTTTTTGACGATTATAGCACCGTATACGAGAAAGTGAAAATATCAATTTTTGAAATTTTTCTCTTAAAAATCAGTTTTTAAATTTATTTTTTCTTTAACAATTAAAATATATTGTATTTATTTTTGCTGAAATTTTATTTTTATTTATTTTTTGCCGAAAAGATTTTTTCTGCCAAGAAAGTTCAGTACTTCTAAATATTAAAATTTTATATTTATCATTTATAATAAATATTCTATCCCGTCTTTAAATATAAAAAATCTAGTCATATCTATTAATTTTGATCAGAATTTATTAGATCATTCGCGATCAATAAATAGATATCCTTCCCCAGCAAGATCTATTTTCCTACTGAGCCTCAATAGATTTCAGAGATATCTATCGTTTCCTTTAATAGAGAAGTGGAGAGGAGGGAGGAAATATACTTTTGTCTCTCCTTTGTGATTTCGTCGTGTATAGAAAAGTGATGGCCTTGAACTGCTGCAAGCTTTTTAAAGCCATTTGTCCATCGCACCGAAATTATAATGCTTTTGACTTTTCTATAAATCAAGGCTTCTTAAATCGTGAGTTGCAAGAACAAGTATTCTTATCGAGGTCTCCAACATTAATAAGCAAAAACAATGTTTATTATGTTCACGTGATACACGTCAGATGCGCCAGGCCAGGGCCGGACGAACACTCCTTTAGTCCGTGCCCCGGCACGGAGTAAAAAAATCGAGGGGCGCAAAATTTCCAAAACAAACTAAGAAAAAAAAAATCGCAACGGAGTTTCTGAATTAGAAAATTTTCTGAAAACATTCTAAAAAACAATAAAGCAATTTTATTTTATGACTAATATGACCACAAAACTTTCAAGGCACTACTCCAGTAATCTATACATATAAAAGCCAATGTTTGTGTATCTGTCTCTGCGCGATACAGCGCAGAAATCGCTGCACCTACAGGTACAAAATTTGGCACGAAGGTGGCCCAGGTCAGGAGCCAAAACAACTCGAAGCGATTTTTTCAATTTTCGAAGTAGAATTTTTCGTTATTCAATCTTTATCGATATTTTCGCCTTTCTCAGCGAAGTTCCGTTCTAAAATTGTTGCAAGTCCGGAGGTTGAACAGGTACAGAAATTCTTTTTATGCTAACACAATTTTTTATACCACCAAAAAGATTTACCATCTTCGGAAGTTTTTAAATTGATAACAAAAATGAATTTTGCTCCAAACTTGAGAATTGCTCTAAGAATTTTACTAATTCTTCCAATAAGTGTTGCATCCGTGGAACGTTGCTTTCCCAAACTAAAAATAATCAAGAACTATTTGCGAACAACAACATCTCAAACAAGATTGTCAGACCTCGCTCTATTAGGAATTGAGTATGAACTGAATAACAGTGTAGATGTTTCTGAATTAATTAGAGAATTCTCTGAACTAAAAGTTCGTAAAAAAAAATTCGCCTGAATTATACTCCTGTTAACTTTTTTTTAAATGAAGTATTTTAAGTCAAAAGTTATTATAAGTATTTTTGTCAAATACTGAGTTACACTGTTGTTTTTTGGACGTTTGCTAAAAAATGTAAAAAAGACCATATACTTTTTTAAAAAAGAATACTTACATTGTAGTTCCATAGAAACGCAATTTTTTACTTTTGCACGGAGCGGTTCAAAGTCTAAATCCGACCCTGGCCAGGCCAATTAAGTTTTGCATTCTATTGCACATCTTAAGGAGATAAAAGGATGTAACGTCACAGCAATATGCAGTTAGATATGCAGATTTCAGAAGGCATGCAGAAATTACGTTTGTCACATGATAGCTACTTCACGTGAATAACGTTTATTTAAAACATTCCGATTAACTCATTGGCTTACTATTTTTCGGGCGAGTTTTACCATCAGAAATAACCCCTCTCCCTTCCTTCCTTTATTTTTGAGCAAATGATCTATTTACTTTTTTTAAAGATTTTATATCACTATATTATTTATTCACACATATTTTTTAACATTATTATCCAGCCCAATATTAGAAAAATTAATATATAGTGCCAGCAAATCGCCGTCTTTGTAAGCCAATGAGTTAAATACTATACGAAGAAATTGTATTACGCTAGTTTTTTTTAAATTTACTATTAATTAATGCTTAATTTGTTCATATTATTTTTTTATATGAATTGAATCTCAACAAACACTCTTACATTCATTTTTACTAATTTGTTATTATTATTGTTGTTGTTTGAATGGAAACGTAACCACGAGCAAAAAAAAACTGCAAATTGCTCTGTTCTAAAAGACTGATTTCCTTTATTGAAATATCAACTGCTGAGCTTGTTTTCACCCTCCTTCCAGACGATTCTGTGCAAGACATGACTTCAGAGAAATTCTTTGACAAAGAGTTGATCGCGAAACGCATTATCCTATCAAAATGTATTGTGTTTTCTTTCAAAAGTCATTGAAACACCGTTTTTATTTTTTTATGAGGATTGTTAAAGAATGGGGGTGAATTATTCAGAATGTTTATGCTTTTATTTAGATGTTTAAAAAATGAAACTCGTAGTTTTTATGATACTTGTTTCAATTTATGTGTTTCAATTTTTACTAAATTTCCGGTACTTTAATATTTTCTTAATAAATTATATATCTGATAGTTTTTCTGTGTTAAAATCGTTTAACAAAACAGATAACAGATAAAGATTAACTGACGTGTTCTTTAATTTTACATATTCATTAATTTTTTTATACAGAAATAACACAGAACACATGAAAGGCATTCAGAAACTGAACACATCATGCCATATCAAATGAATGAAATTTAAGTATGAATTAGAAAAAACAAAGCATATAAATTATACTACAATCAAAATTTCATGTCGGAATTACAAAAGACAGACGAAAAAGAAATTCGTTTGCATTTCAGAATTTATGAAAGCTTAATTCAGAATTATTAATATGGCTATAATACCATTTTGTCAGAATTTCAGAGAAAAATGGTCTTTTTTAAGAAGTCAATTAAAATTAAAGCAATTCGTGACAATTAATAAGGGCGTCCGCTTTTTTCTCAGATGTTCTTCTGTTCTATTTGCATGCGTATACAGGATGATTCGAAATTTAGCGAACAAGCTGTTAGGGGAGGTAGAAAACATAAAAACAAGTCAGAATCACGTAGGAATGTGTGACGGAAACGCCACCCGAATGCTAGAAGATACACGAAGATGCAAAAATGACAAGTCAGAAGCTGGAGAAACTTCTTGATTATACTTCAACATACGATTTTACGGCGATACTTCATACTTCAACAATGCGTGCAAACGTCCAGTTGCAACAGCAACTGCTCACAATTCTTATCCCAACCGCAGTTATGCCCGCTTCACAACGGCGATATATTGATTGACAAACTCATTTGAAAATATCCGGCATTTGCAGCGACAATGGAGATTCTTGAGACGAAATCGTCATGTCCACCGTCTCAGCGTTCATTAATTGTTGCATGTTTTCCGTACGCAGTGAGAACTTCAAATGATTAACGGTGAAATCCAATTACAGAGCTGGCGAAACAGTGCCCTCTAGTTCATTCGGTTGGCGTTTCCTGCTATATTTTCCTAAATGTTTTTTTTGTTATTATTTCTACCACACCTAACAGTTTGTTCGTTGGATTTTAAATCACCCTGTATATCTGTATTATATCACATATAGTATACTACGCACTGAAAACTAATCACACAGCAAATATTCTGTTAATTCCTACTCCCGGTTTTAATGATTACTTCTAAAACTAAAAACAGTTTTTATCAATTTAAATAAAAAAATACATAAATTATGCTATTTTATTCTCTCCTTTCTGTTTGTAAATAGTAATAATTGATGTTATTTAAAAATACAGAACCAGTAGAGATTATATTCTATAGTGACTTCGTATTATGGAAAAAAATGACGAGGGTTGTTCGATAAATCCGTTCAGAAAGTAAGAAAGCATAATTTTTTCGCGATGAAAAATGTTTATTTTTCAATATAGTCTGCTCCGAGATTTATAGGGGAAATGCGGGTACTATGGGTCACCTACGGAAGATTTAATATAAAACTTATAATTTTAGTTGGAATGAGCTATAATTGATCAAAAACTTTCTTTGAACGCTTTTCTTCATATTGATTATATTAAACAAATTTATCTATCAAGGAGAGAGCACGACTTGGGAAATTCAATTCGGGATGAAACTTGGCATATTAGTAGCATACCATTAGTGTTCACCCATTAATCTAAAAAGTGCAATGGCCTAGACACCATTGAGGAAATTGATCTCAAACTTTACAATTTATGTACCAGTAACTCTTCCAAGCAATCAGTGCCTCAGATAGCCTACCATCTTCGCTAGGTCCACAGTTCGAGCTGGCTGCGTTCTTTTCTTTATTTTTTCAAAATTATTCAAATAAAATTAAAATTTTAAAATATTTTAAATTAAACTTTCATTTTATACATAAAATAATCTATTTTATAGATACTTGAATTACAGATAAAATAATAATAAAGATTAATACAAACAGTAAACTAATTATAAATACATCTTTAATGGTGATAAATGTTAACTATAATTAAAATTATCATTCTAAATTCATTGAAAGTTTTAAATTATTGGGTTTTATATTTACAACCCTTCGTTTTTTATTTTATCTTGGAAACAGTAGAGCAGGATGTTAATATATTAAATACATATGTAAATGGTCCAATATTTTATGATGAAATAAAAAATAGTGAGAGCAGTTCATCTACTATAAAATGCGTAGGCAGATGAATCCAAAATTTCAATAATTGAAAAGACTAATGTATAAATGTCTTATCCATTATCGTGAAATTTTCGACAATGCTTTTACTTCTACCTTAGAAACTGACAAGCGAGTTATTTCCACCTTGGATTTTGAAGAGTTTTGTATTGTTTTGATTAAACTAGCATAATACAGAGTTAAAATATTCTAAAGTGAAAATGTCTATGAATTATGGGATACTGCTGTGTATTGGAGGTTGAAGATGGAATCGTTAGAATATATGACAGTGAATTAAGTCAAAGTTGAGATTAAAAAGATGCTGTTTTATTTATTATCAAGTTTTACTACTCCAGAAATAATTTATTCTCATTCGGAATTCTTGGCTTCAATTTCTCATGAGCAATAATTGATTGAAAAATTTCCTAACATCCTTTGAGGATGCTGTAGCTGAAAAGAGTATTGTGGTGATGAGTGGAACTTTGTTATGAAAAATGAAGGATTCAAGTACTTTTTTCGCAAAAAAGTTGAAGGAGATGTCTCATCAGACAAGTGATGTATGACCTGAGGGAAAAAAAGAAGTCGAATATATCCCTTGGATTTAAATAAAGTCGTTAACATCGCAGACGAGCCATCCACTTGGAACCTACAATCATTGCAAAAGAACGGATGCAGTCATTTAAAAAAATGGAGTATTTGATCAGTGGGAAGAAGAAATAAAAAAGAGAAAATCTATCGACAAATATTCATTATCATTTCTTGAACTGCTATGATCGCTTCTTGAACTGTGGAAATTATCAACGGCAAAGGGTCACGAAAAGGCAGTGGGCTTTACGGCTGCAGCGAACCAATTCCAGAATTTTGAATTTAAACTTCCGAAGATTGGTAAAAATTTAAAAAACAAGACATAGTATTCTCTCAAAGAAAATACAAGATTTCTTGTATCGAAAAGGAAACGTAGCTACAATCATGAAGAAATTGGTCAGCACACACTTTAGAAAAATAACAATTAAAAATAAAGTGATTCTAATTTTAACAAAAGATACTATTAATACTGACCAGACAGAGTAGAATTAATACTAATCTTAAATTATCCTGATTTCATACCCTTACACTAGCTAATAAAATATATCCTGCGTCATTCTATCTTTCAGATGCCAGTATCAGTCAAGATACAATGGATCTCAGCTGTAAAGGAGCAAAACGAATTTTGTTAAACGACAATGATATGAATAGGTAACGCTACTATAGCCATTCAATATTCTCTCTCTCTATCATGCGACTTTATAAGGTATTTATTTGTCTAAAAAAAGCAACTGCAAAATTTGACCTCAGATTTAAAGTAACAGTCAATCGTTATGCAGAGAAATAATGAAATGTGATTATTTAAAATCGAGTCTGGAAAACTGCTTTGGGGATTGATTGCTGACTCTTCAACGCATGTTTATTTAGCACTATTAGTGGAAAAGAGCAGTTTTTCTTCTTTTCGATTCTTGGGAGGACATGCAGCACCTAAATACAGAGAAATCTTTGGACGACCAGTAATTGTCACTGTACCTTTATTAAAGTTATTCCCTACAAAATAAAATCTCTGCTTCAACCTTGTGACGTTTTTTTTATGGCAAGTAAGAATCTCATGCTGTCTTGCAGAACTGCATTTATTTGATCGAGAAATAAATACTCGTGAAGACTGTAGTAAATTACAGTAATAGTTCATCATCAGTTGTCATCTCCTATTTTTATTAAAATGATCCATTACCTAGTACGCTGCCAAATTTCTAAAGAAAGAGAAATCTTTATAATGTGAACAGTTTGTTTTCCAACAAATTCCTAAAGAACCAGTTATTCTTGTGAACAATCGTCATTTATTAATTGTGCAAGATGTCAAAATATTTTTTTCCAATGTTTTATGATAATTATCATTCCTTTTGTATATAATTTAATGTAAATATACAGTTACTAGTACTAAATGAAAGATAAAATGAAAATTAATTAATAAATGTAGAATAAAATTCAAAATTTATTTGTAATTGTTTTACTGTTTATTTATTATTTTATTATTATTTTTTGCAATTCAAGCATCATATGAATAAAGTTATTTTATGTATAAATAAAGTTTTAATTTAAAATATTTTAAAATTTTTTAATTTTATTTGGAATACTTTTGAAATAAATAAAAAAAACTCAGCCAGCTCAAACTGCGGACCTAGGAATGGTAGGGCTATCGAGCACTAATTGCTTAGAACAGTTACTGGTACATACAGTCTAAAGTTTGAGGGCCATTTCCTCCAGAATTGGCTGTCATTGCACTTTTTTTAGATTAATGGTGAACACCTTAATGTATGCTACTAATACAAGTTTTCATCCTCGAATTGATTCCCAAGTTGTGCCTCTCCTTTATAAGCTACAAATTACATATATACAACTAATTTTAAGTCAATATTACAAAAATTTAGCATGGGCCGCAATAAAAAACACAAAGTTTAAAATAAAAGCGAACAATTGTTTTGCGTACAAATGGATATATTTTGATTCTGTAGCCAAATTATCATAATAGAAAGAAATTTTCTTACATTTCCATCTTATATCTTATTAATTTAATCTTAGTTATTAGTTGTTATTTAATTATTTTTTTTTCTTTGCAGTGTACTTCTAAGCGCACCGTAACTGTCGGATGCAACCCTTTCAGACAATTTATTTTCCAAAACACTTGCGATTGAAATTAGTTTAGTTTAGTTATATTAACATCCCGTTTTGAAGCAAAACGAGGGTTACCTTGTAATTTTGAACCGCGGTCAGATGACGAGGACGTCGCTTGAGCTGTCACCCCCTCCCCTCTCCAAACTTCCACGCTACACCAGCAGGAGGGCGTTTGATCACTGCGTATGATTTAGCGTGCAACAGGCCTAATGCACTGTGGAATTTTGGTGAAATCGGGTTTCGAGCCTGGTACCCTCCGGCCCCAAAGCCGTTATCATTAGGCCACCACGCCCTCCCCCCCCCTTGAAATTGCAAGTTTCAGGGCATCCGCAAATCATTCTCTTCGACTTGAGGCTTCTTCTTGAACCTAGACATTTTTTCGTAAAAAAAGTACGTTTTACTCACATGGCCCATACTACCCGACTGAAATTGAAAAGAAAAACACGGTGTCGGCTAAAGTCGGTTAAAGACAGAAAGATGAAATTTTCACATCATAATCTAAATAAAGTAATCTAAATAATATCACTAGTTTCATAATTTTATTCTTACCCCTAAAACTGCAAGGAGTCGTCAAAAATTATATGACGCAACCACTTAGAGGGTTACAAAGAAAATTTCCCGAGGAACGAAACTAGAGCATGTTATGTGAAGCAGTATCTGCACATGGCAGACTGGTGTTATGGCTGTACTGCAGGCACAATAATGGGTCGCTATCTACCGGCAGGCTCTAGAAACACTAGGTGGCACATATTACTCGCCGTTCCCCTTTCTATTATATATTTCACAAATAAATTAAGAAACAGATTGTCATTTAACTTATTAATTGACAAGCAGTGGAGTTTTACACGTTGCTAAATTCCAACCTGAGGCACTGTCATTTAGAAACAATGAAAATGACACTGAGTCCAAGGATGCTCGAGTATTTTTACTCCGTCCATGCATTGCAATTTGCGGAACTCTTCAAAGTAGACAGATATTTTGGCAATCAACTTATCGTTCGATGAAAATTTCTTTCTTGCCAGCCATTTTTTCCTGTTCTAGAACAATCAAAGGAGCCAAATCTGAAGAATAGGGGAATGTGGAAAAACTTGATAGCGTAAATCCTGTAGTTTTGCATGAACATGTGAAAAAACTCTCCGCAAAACTGGTGCCGCTATTCCTCACACTGAATCAGAGAAGTGTTGCCAAGAAAGTTTGAAGCTGTTTCAATGGAGCCAGAGAAATTCTTGCATATTTTTGTAACAGTGGATGAAACTTAGATTCTTCACTGTAAGAATGAGACAAAAGAGCAATCAAAACAATTGTTGCAAACAGAGAGTCTGCCCCCCCCCCAAAAGCGAACACATTTCCTTCAGCCGGATAAATTATGGCTACGGTCTTCTGGGAGGCTCATGGTATAAACTTTTTTTTTTTAAAAGGGGCAAAACAATTACTGGATAGTATCATACTTCTTTGATAGATCCAGTGGCGGCGAGGGTCACCCCCCACACACATTTTTGCTGTAAAAATTAAATTTTTATTCAATTTCAGCTGCCTAAAATTAGGAATTATATATATATAAAAGCAATAATGTCTTGGCAAGCTAGCTAATTTTTTTTTTCTACCTACTTCCCGATGCTTTGAGATGTCTAAAAAATATTTGCCCTCCCCAGTTATAACTCTCAATCGCAGATACTGGATGGATCACTTAAATTATGAAATAAAGGAAAAAGGTTGTCACCAAGCGAAAAAGAAATTCCTTAGGTGAAAGAAAAGGGCTTGTCCATGTAACAAATGACGTAGAATTGTTTGTCCAAGTTATCCCTCACAATCCCCTTTATTTAGCATTGTCAGTCAATAATAAGCGATTATCTGATTTTGTTATATCTTCTCGAAATGATCAAATTTTCTTGAAAGTCAAATCGAATAAACTTTGAAGTTTCTATAGATTTCTCAATTACAAAAATGGATTCTATATTTGTATGTCTGAAACTAACAATTTTAACATTTACAGAAGAGCCAAAAAAAAGTTCTAGAGTGCAATGTTTCGCATGTTGTATTTTTTTTTTTTTTGAGGTCGGTTTTTTTTTTCTTTTATTAGATACGACCACACTTTACCCATACGAAAATACGGTAGGAATAATGCAAATACAATAAAAACACAAAAATCAACAAAATTGAACTTAAATAGTTTACCTCTGAAGTACACATATAAGGTTAGATATTTGTATCCCGAGGTGTAAATATCAGCTTTTTATTTGTACTTTTGAACTCAGCATTAAATGTTGATTTCCATACAGTTTTCTATTTATATAACTAGAAAAAGTCCTTCTTGGGGAGTAAAGTTAATTTTTCATCTTGTGAACCATGCGTTATATTATTTCATATTCATAAAAAATATTTGAAGTACTTTTCCTAATTATCTTGACCTTGTAGCTGTTGCTGTCGAGAGCTCTTGAGAGGTTGTCACTGAAGCAACTTAACTGTCTGAAAAAGTTTACTAAGTGTTCTGCATTGTTCAAATATTCTTATAGGCTTTCATGAGTTTTTTTTAGCGTATTTATATCAACTATTGAATCAAAAATAAACAACGAATCCGATTTAAAATTTGATTGAATCCATTCAGTATTCACCTTTTGAAAATTTTTAATGTATTTTGTAATGTTTTTTATTCAGAAATAGAATTTTGCGGCAAAAACTGCAATTAAACACAAAAAAGCAATTTACGCTCTTCCAGAACGAAAACACTCTGAAACAACACACACATGTGCGAAAGACATTCCTCAACATTACCCCTCGGGAACCGTAGGTCGAATGTTTATATAAAACAATTTATGACTTTCAGAGTTCTCGACGCTTTCTACAAATGCCAAATGAAAAAAAAAAAATAGATTTGACGATTTCGAATTTTTTTATTTTTGTCCATCTAGAAGACGAAACTTTTGAAATGCGCATCACCAAAAATATTTCTTCAATTCATACCATCAAACAGAAAATATTGCAGAAATATTGACCATATATATTACATCTTGACCATATGTATTGCCCTCGCTGGTGTGGTGTGGAAGTTTAGAGAGATCCTCAGGTGTCATTCTCATCATCTGATAACGGTTCAAAATTACAAGATCGGCAGATCGTACCAAAATAACCGTCATATAGGTTCAAAAAGGGACGTTAATCTAACTAAGCAACAAATAAATATCTTTATAAATTTTTCTGTTTGTTGACAACAACACTAGAAGTCAGATTTGTTTAATGCATTTAAATGCCGAATGGATTTTTACGGAATAAAAGATTTTGCATAGTATCTACTTTTTTGAGTTCATCGAAAAATTGTAAAATAAAAAGTATTAAGAAATTTTAAATCTTATCAGAATATAAAATAACCCGTTTCTACACTGCACAATGACGACCTAGGTATACTGAAAATATGTCCAACTGTACATAGTTACTTAGATGCATGTGGTTTCAAATGACTTTAATTATTAAAGTTTTAAAAAATTCTAGCGATCATCTATAGATAGAAGATTTCACAGAATATATACTGTGATGAATGTACGTATAAACAAACGCAAAGAGAAAAGCATGCGCAGGGCAGCGCCACCGAGCTAACTTGAACTTTTCAATGGCGTATTTTGCGTTGCTGAAAACCTTCCGAGATTCAATCGTGTAACGGTTAATGTAATTATCTAACGTGTCCCTCTTTAATTGTTGTGTGATTGTGATAAACAGGGTGGTCATAAATTATTGGACCCATTTCAAAAATTAATAATAATAAAAAAAAACTAATAATGTTACAACTACGTTTTTTTTTTGAATGAGAGCGCATTTTAAAAAGTTTTTGCTTTTCAGATAGGCAACTTGCCATTACGGTGGTTTAAGTGGTCTTAAATTATTGGAAATCTCCCATTTTTGAGAGCCATTATCTTCAAAACTATTAAAGCTAGAAGACAAATAAAATAATTGTAATGAGAAAACTAATAGTTTTCGGGATATTCAAGAAAAACTAAAAAAGGGAACCAGTAAACGCGCATCGGCTTCTGCTCATCGGTAGCTATTGCGTATAGAAATCTCTCGCTGTAGCAAATTTAAAACGCCGAAATGGTACGCCACCTATCTGTAAAAAAACTTTTTCATTTGCTCTCTCATTTAAAAAAACACAGTTTAAGCGTTATTAGTTTTTTTATTAATTTTTCAAATGAGTCTGTAGCGTAAAGTATCAGAATAGCAACTGTCCTAGTTCCTTGCACCTTATTGGCTGCAAGAACATTCTGATTGATCCCATAATTCAATTTCTGACGAATGCAAAAAGAACATTCCTATAAGAACATTCGTAATGAAGAACGATACCAGTGATTATTGTCTCGTTGTATTGTCTAATTTAGTGTTGGTATGTTGAAATGTAAATAAATAAATATTTTTATAATTTCATCATTTATTACCACATTCAGCACACTAAAGGTCCAATAATTTATGACCACTCTGTGTAATTGTGGATGTCTAAAATTAAATGTAGAAAGCATAATAGCTTCTCGGCTTTTTGACTATGATCACTAATCATAATTGTTCACTAACTGATGTCATAAACATTAAATCTGGCTATGTTCACGGCTTAGCACGAACACAAAATGTTAAAATTTTGAAAGTGATTTTTTAAAATAATGTTGCAAATAATACGTGGAACAAAAAGGCCCACTTGAAAAATATAGAGCAGTTGTCATTCATCGATGGTATAGAATGACTGTAAAACACTACTTTGAATGACCATTATTTTTACTCTTGTTTTAATTTTCAACTTAAATAATAGGGCGCGTAAGAACTACACTTCTTTTTGTTAATTGTTTAAAATATTAATATATGCTACTACTGCTTATTACTACAAAGATAGTGCGTGATAATTAAAAATTCACTTTCTTTTTAAGGAATATCTTATGTGAAAGCATTTATATTTTCAAGGATTTCCACTGCATTTGTATCATAAAAATCTTTGTTTACAAAATGGAAATCTTGATTTCTTAAATCGAAACTATCATAATAAATTTTATAATTGTCAGAGCTTTCAATCATGTCCTTCTGTTTCTCAGTTTTTCTTTATATAGTAGAACCCCGGTAATCCTAAATTCCGGATAATCCGAACACCTTTAATTTTCTGAAAAATTTTACTGAAAAATGAAGGAAAAATAACAATTACGAATCAGAAACAAAACTAATGTTTATTCCTAACTTAAAAGAAGTATTTGAAGTGGTCTTTAAGAATGAATACAGAACTTTAATTCGTAGAAACAAACTCGGATATCTTCTTTTTACCCTCAACTTCTTTGTCACTGTGCCGTGCGAATCGCCGCGTGCTCTTTCCATACGCTTTCACAGAGTTTCCAGAAGAGACAATACTCTACTGCATTTGGTATATCAAGAGTATTTTACCGAATTTCCCGGATACTCCGAATTCCCTGGAATCCGAACCGAGGTCAGCCCCAACTATTTCGGATTCCCGGGGTTCTACTGTAATGTTAATGTTCTTATTTGCTGCATATTATCAAGTAATAAAAGTTTTGATTTGTGTAATTCTCATTTAAATTCGTTCTGCGTATAATGGCGCCTTTCTTTTCTTCTAATGATAAATGCAACAAAAATTTCACCTGAAAAGTATACAGTAGCGATCATATACTATATATGATGTAGAGTGACTGAAAAACACCCCCTTGAATGAACACTATTTTTCCTCTTTTGTTAAGTTTCGATTTCCTTTATTCCATTGTGTAGATATGTTATGATTAACGTGCCCATTTCCCCCCCCCTCGAAACGGGACATCTACTAATTTTTAGGTACTAGTAATAAAACGCACATTTCTTCAGATTTATATTAATGAAAAGAACAGGAATGAAAGAGTGGAAATAATTTATGTGTTCTTGTATTTTTCTAAATAACAAATTTTTGCTTCAGTATATTTAGTGTTGATTTGAAATAAGAAAGGAATTATTTGCAGGATTTCTTAAAATTCACTTTGGTAATTAATATTGCTTAATTTTTCGCTCGTCTGCAACTTATTCATAAGAGAAAAGACCCTTTCTAAGGACGCATTAGTCCCGGGCAGAATAGAATATACGAAAGTTCGGAAGATTCGAATCATTGGTGTGAAGGTGTTTAAACAATTTCACCCAACGACTGCCGGTTGAAACATCCCCAGTGTTTCGTTCTATCTCTTTTTGTGGTGTCATGTGGTTAAAAATAAGAGCGGCCTAACAGGCTTCTGACCGGCCTGTATATGTGTGAGAAGTATAGCGTATGCCCGTCATCGCCGCGTTACTAGGCACTATTGTCGGATTCTTTTATTTTTGGCGCCTTTTTTGAAAATGTAACAGTGGCTTGCTCTGTTTCTGAAAGCGTGACATTTCGGCGTCCCGAAGCTCTGCTTGGGGACAACGGGATATGCTACCGAAAAAAGGGACGAATGGTCACTTTAGTTACGAGCAGCATGTGTGAGCAGTGAAGGGGGGGGGATGCACATTTTAAACTGACTGCTTTTTTAATATTACAAGTTAATTTTAGTGTAGTTTGTATTTTAAAATATTGTATATTAATTTTAATATAAATATATAATAGGATTTTTGATGGTCATGTAAAAGAATGAAAATGTTCTTTTGTTGTAAATAGAAAAGCTTCGGAATATCGAAAATTTAAACAACGATGTCATTATTATTAGATAATAAACGAGTTAAGAAGATTCTGCTTAAACGGATGACTTGAAAAATGGATTTCCGTGGCGTTCCACCGCTCCATTTGTGTGGTCTGGAGCGGTTTTGAATGACCGACTTTAGATGCAGAACGACGTATGATGTCACAGAGTGCCGCGTTCAGATGAGATCTCTCTTCAGTGGCGAGTCCAGGGGGCGGGCTATCGGGCTGCACCCCCCCCCCCCCCGAGCTCAGTCCGAATTCTTGATTTTTATTTAAAATCACCATAACTGTTTGTTCTTAATTTCTCTTTTTAAAAAAATAATAAAAGCGTGACAATATTTCTTTCTGGCTTGACAGGTTCGAAAAATTTCCTACTTTTCTAGTCATTCCACTTGTACTTGTAGCGTTGACGCGGTCGAAGACATTTTTTAGCTAGTTATTTCATTGTATTTTTTATTAAATGATCGAAAGTATTATATTGTTTTTTATGATTCTTATTGTCAGGTCTGTAAAGTTAAAGTGTTTTGGATTACATAAGCCAAGAGGTTTGACATTCGTCTCGGCGATACAAAATTTTTATGACTTCATTCCCCCCCCCCCCAAAAAAAAAATCCTGGATTATCCACTGGATCTCTTGCACCTCCGTGTCAGAATTGTGAATATGATTTTAGAACGAATAAAGAATTAAGAAAAATGAGTATCAGACTGATTACTCCCCCTTCCCCTGTACCTTTTTTCACTTTCTTGGCACAAAGGATAACGAGACTAATAATGAAATGACACAGCATGCGTTCAGTTTTGAAGTTCGAGCTGTACAACGAAAGTGCGTCCAAATTTCATCACATTTTCTATCGCGTTCGAGTTCCTTAACCATTAATATCGTGTCTAAGATATTATTTCAATATTCAACACAACTGAAAAATTTCGGTTCTAGCAGTACAGTAACATGCCTCCAAATGCTAAAGGTAGAATTGTTACTGACTAAACGAGCTTCATTTTCATTCGTTCTGTTTCAGTTGGCTACAGCTTAGTAGCAAAGTTTATATTTTTGTGAGTAAACGACCTCGTTCAATCCATAATATCTTTTGAGCAACCTATAGGGGAAATGCAGTTAATTTCTCAGTTGTCCCGTTCAGTGGTAAATGATCTAAAACGACCGGAAAATGTTGTACGAACAATTTGAAGAAAATCACTCAGTTGAACTAGCTTCCACGTCTCTATTTGAAAAGAATTATTGCATGAATACAAGCACATTATTTTCTGCTTACCTTTTAGTTGAAAATACCGTGCAATTCGACTATTCCCCAGATAGCATGCGCATTTGTGATTTGTTCTGGATATTATCTTGCCATGACAAACTTGACGCGACAAATTCGCAACGAAACTCCTGCAAAGTAACATAGCATAATCGATCACCCCCCTTGCAAAGCAAGTTTGCCATGAAACTGACACGGCACATTTACGACTCATGACACAATGACGAAGGGAAAACTCTATTCTTCTTCTCCTGGCTGTGGTCCGAGCTGGTATAATGGTCCGCATACGCGCCTACGGATCCTTTGATCGCTGGTTCGAATCGCCCTCTCCTCTATATGCCCTTGTATCGTAAAAGTAAGTTCCATTAAAAATAACTCAGTACACTCCTCCTTGCGGCCAGAAGAACAGGGAGGAAAAAAGGGTGTTTCCCTCTGTAGGAACTGCTTTGAAGAAGGTGGGAAACACCCCTGTTTACCCTAAACATGCAGTAAATTTGACATGGCAAGCTATTTTTTGCAACGACAAGTTCACTGAAAGTTTGTCTCACGCTGTCTTCGAAGTTTGCGTTAACTTGCTGCAATCTTGTTATGAACTTGCGGTCTTGACGTGTTGAACTTGCTGCAAGTTTGCAGATTTGCATAGCAAGACTGCTGCAACTTTGTTGCAAACTAAAATTTCTGTATGAGTTATTTTCTATGCATTTTCATCTTTTAGAAATTAAATTCAAATATTTGAGACAGAAGTCTACAATTTAAATTATCTTCTAGCTTCTTCTTTTCTGCCCAAAAGATAGGTTGATGATCCTGATACTTTCCTTTCGTATTTATCTTTTCCCCTCTTACTAAGTTTCTTTCTCAAATATCCGCAGAATCATTCGTTTACATGCTGTATACTGCAGAATCACATGTGTTGGACAATCGGATGGTTCATAGAGAAACCAACCAATACTGCTCTTGGGTGATTTATGGAATCATCCCCGCTCCCTGGCTAGTTAGTTAGGTGTATATTATCGTCCCGTTTTGAAGCAACACGAGAGCTAATTTGGGACTGACCTCGTAATTTTGAACTACTGTCAGATGACGAGGACGACATTTCCGCTCCCTGGCCATTATTGCTCCGCCACTGCTGCTATTATATGACTTTGACAAGAAGGCGGCTGAGAAGTTAAGCATCATTGGATATCAGACGACTCTTCCCCACAGTCCCGCTAAGGGTTTTAAATCCTTTTGGGTAGTCCAGATTGGTGTGGGTTTCTTATCTTATCTATTTTGATCAGTTAGGAGACGCCAGGACACTCGTGTTCATTACTACCCTGTTATTTCTTCACGAATTGCTCTCAGGAATGGCACTAGAGTTTGCCCGACAGGGGGGAAGAGTATAATAAAATTGGTCGCAAATTTTTGCCAGATTATTATTTATCAACTACAGTTCTATAGCCCGTACAAAAATTTTCCCCGACGGGGGACACAGCATCCCCGACAGGGGGCACTGGCCCCCGGTCCCCCCTCTGGCGCCACCCCTGATTGCTCTCCATTTCGCACTTCCACCCTCCATTTCGCAAATGATCATTTGTCTGAGGTTGAAGGCCAACTTGTCCGAGTAAGGGAATATGTACTAATTTTCTGTTTTGTTTATTTAAGGTTCATAGAACTTCGGTCCCATGATCCACTTCCGTTTTCCGGTAACCCTCCGATTTAAGCAATTGCTAAATCCATTTGGATACCGTATCAAAATTGAATTGCCAGTGATCATCTAAAATGTTTGGTTAAAAATTTAACCGCCAAACAAGCCTTAGAAGTCACCAAAAAAAGCAATAACGAACAATTATGGCAGCTTTTCCACAAAATGAGGCTCTTATTTTAAGTAAACATTGAGAGCTACAGCAATAGGAGTATCAAAGTTGATATTTTGAAAGTATCCTTATAACATTAAAAAACTTCCAATTGACGAAGCATTACACCGGAAGTTTGTCGGTATTAGGGAAGTTCTACATTACTCCGAATGAACAAAACACGATCAAGATCCGAAAAATAGTTCTGTTCATATCACATGTCCTCAGGTCTTTTTGACTTTCCCCCAAAACCATCTTTGATGCAATTCAATAATTTGACAGATTTTTTCTGTTGTCCGTAAATTTGAATTTATTTAATATTACTAAATAAACGCCTCTAGGGAATTTTACAATGATCTGTTATTGACAGTGTGGGATCTAATTCGAAAGAAGTACTCAAAGATATCACAATTATAATATTACAATGACACGTGAGTATGACGTAACCCACTACATCCTTCGAGCATTTTAATTTTGTTTTTGCAACATCAAGATTAAAATCTGCCCCATTAAATAAAAATTAATTAACTAAAATCTCATATTTTTCAATATTATATTTTTTCTCTTTGAAAAAATTAAAAAGTTTAACTAAATTTATGTTCTTAAATTATTACTGGAAAGTGGCATATCGTCCTCTTCACGGTAAAACCGGCTAAGGAAAGCGGTAATGTGCTCTCTTTCATATCCGTAGTGTGCGAATCACTGCGAATGTTCGTGAACTTTCTTTTTATGGTCAAAGTTGTAGGTGTGACATCACTTCTCTCAGTGTCTTCGCTTTCCGTTGAAATTAGTGAACTGTGTTAGTTCGATACTGTTTATAGTGCGAGTCCTGTATCGAGATAGTCCAAAATGTCTGTAATTGGTATTGATATTGGAAATGAAAATTGTTATATTGCTGTTGCTAGAGCGGGAGGCATCGAGACCATCGCTAATGAATACAGTCAACGATCGACCCCGTAAGTAATTTTTTGTAGATTTCTTTAATTTTTATCTTAATTATTATGATGATACCATGAATTAGTTTAAATTTGTTAGCGTCAGTGATTTGGACCTGCATTTAAAGCTTTCTTTTATGTTGCATTGTAAGTTTTTGTACTTTGTGGTGACTTGCATTTATTTTTTTAAATAAATGAGTAATAAGTGCTGTTTAATTTAAATCTCTTTATTCATAATGTACTGTGTTTAGTTTTTCAATCTATGATGTGCCATTTTTATTTTGTTTCCGCTTTTATGAAAAAAATTAGTGCGCAATGCTCTAATAGCATCTGATTTATTAATTCGTAATAATCAAATTAAATTTATGTCAAAAATTAAGTATGCCGCCTTTTCAACTTAACATTTCAGTAAAGTTTCGGATTCTTGATTTGTGTGATGGTAGTATTGATTTAACATGCTTATATGTTGTAAATGGCAAATCGAAGATTTTAGATCATATATTTATAAAGCTTGATCGGTTACAAAATGTTGTGTTTAAGATATAAGAATTATCCTGCAGAGTTAGTTTTTATTTATTAGGAACTGTGTAATTGAAATTAATTTGCAGTATTTTTTTTGTATATAGCTATCCTTAAAAATGGATGTGCCATGTAGAGATGTTACTGATTTTTGATTATTAAATATTCTGAACACGTTTATTTACTGTTTTTAAAGTCACTAAGAATTAAAAGTGGTTATAGTATGTGTTGGAAATCATAATTTAGTTGTCATGTATGATTGGTTCTTGTTTTGAAAATTTTAAGTAATGATAATAGATTAAAGTATTTGGTCAGATCAGTCGCTATTGCTTACCTAGTCTACTTTCTTACTGGCCAGATTAATTCATGGAAATGAATATTTATCAATGCTTATTTGACTTTTTTTTCATCTACTGTCAGCCCTAATGACTTATTCTGTTAAATGCATGTGAAGTATTAACATGCAATATTTATTGAAGTTCTGTGTATTTCAAGAAATTAGAAAAAAAATGTATACATAATTTCTTGGTGATAAACAAGAAATGAAGTGAATTTGTTTTACCCATAGTTGCTGTTTGTAATGAAGTAATAAAAAAAAATAAGTGGCTACATTAATTAAAGAAAAAATCTTAAGTTTTAAGCATTTCATCCTCGATGGACTATATTATTAAGAATGTTTCATATGTAATACCTGAAAACTGGAGGAGGCAAATTAATTCATTTAATCAGTTTGTATATATTTTCTGACAATTTGTTGAAATTAAAAAAAAATTCTGATGTGTAAATATTCAGTTACTTTTGTATTACAGTTTACTTATTACTGAATTTATTTGCTTAAAATAAACAATTTACTACTTATCATAATATAGTAAATAATTAAAAATAATGGTTTTTTAGGTTATAGACTGTTTAATTTTGTCAATTTTTCTGCTTGTTTTCAATATATAATAGACATGATAAGAAGGTGCTTCTCGTTTCTTAAGTTTCACTTCAAGCATCTTAACCCTTTGCACTCTGAAAGATAAGATGCATAATTATACATGTGCGAGTGTAAAGATTGTTTTGGCGTTTTAAGAAGCCGAAAAATGTTATTAATTTGTTGCAATTCGTAAAAATTAAATTAAAAATTAAAAGATGCATAATTCAGAATGACTCGACATAAGAATGCAAAGGATTAAGGGAAGTTACAAGACCAAGGTTTTTTACTGTTAAATAGCAGCTAATGAGAAAGCTATTAAGCAAATCTTTATTGATCAAGAAAATTTTTAACATTGGGTTTACCGACAGTTCCTATATACCCTTTTCGAAATGGGTCAAAATACCCCCCCTCTGCTAAACCTAGTGTAAAATGCAAGTGCTTTATCGAACTTTGTTGAAACATGTGGAATTTTTGTAAGTTTTTTATTTTTGCATTAAATTATATATGTATTATCGTTTGATTAGAAAGTATTAGTAGTTAATTAATGAAAACAGGGCTTCTTAACCCTCTTGATTCCTAAGACAATTGGAATAGAATGACCTCAAAATATAAGAATGCCCAAGTTCCTCTTTCAAAGATGAGGGAAATTCACCTCTAACCCTCAAAAACCACAATGACAGCCGACACTGTCCGAATTCTTAGAAAACCTCCCTTTTTCCCAAACCCATTTGGGTGAGCTACTTGAAGGAAGAAAATTCATCACTCTTAACGAAAGGGGGTGGAAAATTCTCATTGATTTTCGATTGATCGCCGTCTTTTAGTTGAAGGGACGTTCCTGTATCGATAGTGTTAACCCGTTAGCACCTAGCATCCTATTTATAGGACAGTTACATTTCGCTTTCGTGGCTAAAAAGATTTCCTTAAGTGTCAGGTTTTCTATTACGAAATAAATGGAGCGAGATCTTCAAGACACCACGTTTAGTAGCACACGGACAAGACAACACTGAACGCACACCAAATTCTTAAACGGAGAGCGTTGCAGCAGCACCATATAGTGGCAATCTCAAATTGATACAACAATATTTAACATTCTCCCCCTCCCCCAATGCATCCTTTGGATGTATCACAATTTAATCTTGAACTTCTAAATTATATAACCTTTCAAATAGCCTTCTTAAAGTACAATCAGCAACCTGGATTTCACAAGATCTATTTTTGCCATCTCTTCCTGGATACAAAGTTTTAATTTTATCCAATTTCCAATTGCATCTTTTACCATTATCCTCTCTAATTAATACAACACCGTTGATTTTAAATTGGCTGGAATTCTTGGGTATTTTAGAAAACATAGCAGATCTTAATTCCAAAAGATACTCTTTTTTTAGAACCTTTTCCAAAAATGGTCTAACAATAATAATCTATGTTTCCATCTCTTAATCAGATCAGATTTTGAAGATTTAGGTTCAGCAGTTGGTGATGGTAAAACTGTTAATTTAGAGCCAGTTAAGAAATGAGATGGTGATAGAGGATCTGGTTTATTTACATTGCTATATAAATAAGTAATTGGACATGAATTAATGACTGCCTCAATTTCCACTAATACAGTATGCAATTCTTCATAAGCCAATGAAGATTTATCTAAAATACGTTTTAAACAAGTTTTAACAGATCTTACTAACCTTTCCCAAAAACCTCCCAACCAGGGAGCACCTTCAACAATAAACTTCCCAAGTAATACCATTCACAATAAATCTAGAGACATTATCATTTTTACACAATTTTTGCAAATATTTCAATTCTTTATCAGCTCTTTTAATATGCATATGCAGTAACTCGCAATAATTTATGCAAATTACTGAATTTTTGTGTGTCGAGCACTGGTTCCACACTTTCTGCACTTGTAGCTAGAGTAATAATATGTTCTTTGTTCATTATACTTAACGGATCAGCATCACTGGAGTCGTAAGATGACACAAAATGAATCTTGTTGTATTATACTCAAAGACAGGCCAAAAAAGCTAACAAAAATTATGCTATGCTTCCAGCGCTGCTCCGATGAATGACGTATTTGGTGTTTCTACACGTTTTGGGGTTACTTTCTATTAGAATTTGCCAACAACCAGAAGTAGATTTTCTTTGCTCCGTGTGCGCCAACGTTTCGTTCTCAAAGCAAAAAGAGAAAGTTGCTTGGATTGATTTTTTTTTTTTTTACTATTGCGTTGTTTTTAAGTACATAATTTGTGTATTAATTAATGAAGCCTGAGAAATATCAATAGTAGACACTTGACACTATATTTAAAATTGTATACAGCAGAAGATTCTATGCAAAAAAAAAAAACCACTTGATTACACCAACTGTGCTTTCATGTTATCTTAAAATAAAGGATACATAAATTTTTAAATAATTAAAAGGAAATTTAATAAAAAAAACTAAAATATTTACAACGAATAATGCTCGAGTAATAATCGAATTACAACTCAAATTTTAAATTGTATATTCAGTAAAACTTTTTTTTTTTTCACTCTTCTAACACGGAGTTTTGAGAAGTTAAGGTATGTACATTGAATATTTTATATTATACAGCATAACCGAAAGCTTCATATCCTATTTTGAATATTTTTCTTAGCACTCTTATAATATTTTTCATTGTATGCAAATATTTTTTTTTGGATAAACTTGCACACAAATGAATCCTTTAAATCTAGAGTTTAACATTTAGTTTTCATAGATAAACAGATTGAGCCAAACATATAAAATGCAAAAAATAATATACTGTGTTGCATGCTGGGCAGCATTCTATATATATATATGTAAATTAATATCAAAAGTATTAATTTACATACACAATATAAATTGTACATCCAAACATACAAAAATTTGTATTAAAACCAATACATTAAAAGATTACAAATCCTTACAAATTAAATGGTTACAGAAATTATTAAATCTACAATAAACACAAACATATATGTATTCTCACGTAATAAGAATGATCACTAATAATTAAAATTAATAATACTAATCGAAAATTAATCATTAAATATTGCAAAATCCCTAAGAAATGTACTACAATCAATAATCGAGATTAAAATATTGCACTTGAGATTAAAATAACATGAAAAAGATATATATTTACCACTTGTGTCAATACAGACACACATACATATACATTAAAAAATGAAAAATTGATTAGCTTGAAAAAGATTCTTTTTCTTGGGTACTATCAGAGTCTGAGAGTTGAATTGTCAATTCATTTTGTTCCAGACATCTTCTATTAACCCATCCATTGTCAAAAATTCTTTTTCAATTTTTGTTGCATGAGCAACAACATTTTCCCAATCATTCCCCAAAACTTCATCTAAGGCTTTGAGTAACAAATTTTTCACTTGTGGCAATTTGAATGTTTGATTCTGGCAGGTAATATAGCCTTTCACTTACGCCCAAATTAACTCAATTGGGTTTAGTTCGCAGTGGTATAGAGGCAAACGAAGAACTTTATGACCCACTTCAGAAGCAATTTTGTCAATACGATACCCATCAAACTTATACTTAACTGTTGACACAATTTCAACTAAGGAATGTTTTTGTTTGTTAACCATTCTTGAATATCTTTTTTCCTCCAAGACTGGGTGGGTAGTTTTTCCTCTTTGACGGAATGGTACAAAGCATTGTCCCTGACAGTTATGCTGTTGGGCTCCAATTTTGGTATTAATTTTGATTTAAACCACGATTCAAAATGGTTGCCATCCATTTCTTCATGGTAATCTTTTGTTTTTTTGCTGCTAATATATTTAGCAGCATCGTTCACAAATCCTCTTTCACTGCCAACATAATTAATCTGCCTCCTTTACCACTTGGTCCTTTCAATCCTGTGGAGAGACCTTTACGCTGAGCATCGTTACACGATTTTATGGTTTTATCTTGTCACACTTTTGTGGTAGATATACCAGCGTTAACCCAAGCCTCGTCCAAATAGTAGATGATTTTCTTCTGTTCTTTATACAGTTTTATGGCTCTAAAATATTTTCTTCGCCATGCTGCAGTGTCATCTCTTTCAATTAAAGCAGATTGTCTCCTTTTATTAAATGAAAATCCTATGTCACAAGATGGCATAATGTCCTTTCACTTATTTTCTGCTGAGGAATGTCTGTTTCGTTGTTTAAGTCATTTAAAAGTTTTTTTTACAGTGGGTATTTCATTTCTTTTGTAGAATGAATGTACGGTAAACTCTCGATTGTCCGGCATTCAAGTATCCGGAAAGCTCAACTAACCGGAAAAATTAGAAAATGAGTTTTTCTAAAAAAATTACATCTGCGCGCCAAAATCTAGCACGTGCCGTTCCATTGTTCCATTCACGCGAGCAATTTATTTCTGGAATGCAACCGCATGGAGGAGCATAGAAGGAAAAAACAAACAATATACAGTACTGTGATTTACACAGACTTGTTTTATGGGGTGGGTTCAAAAGCAAAAGTGAGAACCAAAAAAAAAAAAAAATAAAAGGTCCTCGCCTTTCGCAAAAAAAAAACAAAATCAACAAAAAAAAAAAGGGCAAAGAGTCAGAATCGGTAAAAAAAAAAATCTCATGGGGAGGGGGGGGCTACTCCAGATTGGTAAGCCTCTTTCTTTTCCTTTATTTATTTACACTCCAAATACTGGCAGATGTTGATTCCGATTACGTAATATCAAGAGCAGGAGAATTGGAGGTGCGTGTATTGCGCAATAACCCTTGCGATCTTCTAAAAGATAATTAGTTTTGATATTCAATCTGGGATTTGTTTATGATCACTTAAGAGTTTTATTATGCTTGCTGAGTAGAATATTCTTCAGTTTCGTCGGCTATTTTTATATGTTTATATTTTTACAATCTATATATTTACCGTAAAAATTCGGCTACAGAGCATATATTTTTTTTAAATCATCAATGTTAAATTAAAATCTTCATATGTTTTGTAAATGCAATGTTATGGTAGATACAGAAGTATTATATTTAATACACATTTCAAAATGACAAAAACAAATTATTTGGCCAAAAACCCTTTAAAAAAAGGCTACAATTTACTCCCCCCCCCCCCCCTCCCATTTTCCCCGTCACACTCAACTATCCGGACTTTTCAGGTATCCGGAAATCGGTGTTTCCCGAGCATGCCGGTTAGTTAAGCTTTTACTGTACTCTTCTTCTGATGCTTTGAAGAGTAAAACTGTCATACATATTCAAACGAGTTCTTTTACCAACAGCGTTTGGCCGTTTTTTACCCGGAGCCTGAAGAATATCACTCTTTGCTTCTTTTTGATCTTGAATAATGTACTTGCGGATACTCCAGTCAGTTCGGATGCCCTGTCAGCGATAGACTTGATAGTCGCATTAGGATTTTCATCTTTAAGCCGAATAAAAATATTCAGAGCACTTTTCCTAGCTGAACTCTGCAATACTTTGCCCTTCTTATTTTTTTGGAACAAATTTCATGCTACTTTAATTATTTGTGAGTCTGGATTTTTAAATCCATCCGTAATGAGCTTGCAGAGACTATTCAATTTGTTTGATAAGTATTAGCTCTTCGAACGTCTACAGATAACCACCCCAAACTTTTCTCTGACCACCACTGTATGACTGGGGAAAGAGGGGTGCAAAAGAGAGTGAGCTGATGTTAGAGGTTGAGTGAATGATCAAGGAGAGAGTCCAAGGCCATGGCCGACCAGGATTGTGTGGTAAAAGAGCAGCAGATGATGCGTTTGAAACTTTCTTTATGTACATAATTAATAAAGTGTGAATATATATTGTATTCTAATCAAGAATGTAAATAAATTAGATGTACAGAAATACATCCCAGTCTCGAATCTTAAAAACAATTGAATCGTAAACAAAACAAATTCCTACGTTTTGGAACTGATTAATCGACACAATTTTGGCGGGAATAATAAGCTATGGTTAAAGGAAATTTGTTTCAGCATTTTTTTTAATGTTGGGAAAATTATTTAATATTGTAGAAAATGCCAATAATGCAACCTTTTGTTTTACTTTTCCTCTTTTTTCAATAATTTGTCTCATTTGTACGCTTTTTTTTATTATGATATATTTTCATTCGATTTCTTTGAGTTTTTTTGCATCGCCTTCATATTTCACTTTTCATATATTTTAATTTTATTTTGATGTATATTGTTATATATATGAGCAAAAAGTGATGCGAATACTGAAAAAATATAATATCAATAAATAATTTAAAAAAGCAGCGATATTTTAGAAGTTGCTACCATAGAAAAATGATAAAAAAGGAATTAATTAACAGCAATAAATTCGGTTACATTTTCTGAGTAATCATAATCACGCCAGCACCGAGAGAGATTATTCGCCAAATGTGAACGCTGTAGATACAGAGAATAAAAGCTTTTCCCCCGAATGCTCCCAAGGCCATCTTGGTTCTTCGTAATTTCCGACAGAAGGCAGGGGAAAAAAAAAAAAAAGATTTAAGAAATTAAATAACATACATTTTGAAAATAGATTTTTATTGCAGAGAATATCGTTTTTTGTTATTTAAAGCAAAATTCTGTTGAAATATGTCAGTTACTTTTAAAATACATTAGAATAATTGCAGGACTATTTTACTTGGCGGAAGAATACCATCCGTAGCTTCCACTGTATAACATTCTTCAGTTGTCTTGGACTATATCCATGGTGGGCCATGCCACCAAACTTGATCGTTCACTAAATTTTTAACAATGAGACCTCGGGTGATATTGTCAGCAGGATTCTCACAACCAGGGCAGTGATTCCGTATTTCAGGAGATGTTTTTTCTTGAATTTCTGTCACACAATTCTGCACAAAAGTGTTCCATTTGCGAGGATTATTTTTAATCCAATGATGCACAATTTTTACATCTGTCCACATGTAGACCTTCGCATTGGCAAAATGTTCTCGAATAGACACAATTAATCTGGCACCTAATAGTGTAGCCATGAGTTCAAGTCTTGGTAAAGACAATTGTTTTAGTGGAGCTACTCTGCTTTTGGAGATAACAAATGCGGTTTTAGTCTCATCCAAATGTGAAAACTTGATACACAACATAACCATAAGTGAACTCTTTGAACTATCGTTGAAACAATGCAATTCCTATTCGTGAGATGTGGTCAACATTAGTGCAGAAATACCAATGTGGTATTTGGACTTTCGGTAACTCCTTCAATTGTTGATGCCATTTAATCCATTTGGATTGTAATTCTACTTTAATCAGATTATCCCAGTTGGTAAATGGTACTACCAATGGTACTCTACGGTGCCAACTTGCTTCTCGCCAATTTTTCTTGGCATAATTTCATTTGCTCTCGCCAAATACTGTTTTGGATGCGCAGCGTGCTTTTCATTGCTCTACTGTGCATGTTTCATTTGAAAAGGAGAGATTGAGGATGTAATGCCTTCGGCATTTCAAGCGTGTATCGGGTAATTTTTTTAACTTAAAAAACCATCATCGGCTTCGCTTTCTGCAAAGCGGGACACTAGTAGCTTCGCTTATTCATTGAGAAGCGAAAACACAGAATAACATGCATACACTGAGGACACTCGTATCTGCTTGCTATTAACCCCTGATCCACACACCACTGGAAAACAACTTTGCCTTCCGCTGCTTGAAGCTGATGGTAGGTCGAAAGGGTACCAATGTTCCCAGAATTCGGAGCCATAATCAATAATAGCTGTACGAAGCGCACATAACGAAATGGTAAAATCGGACAGAAATCAAACCGAAAATTCCAAACGATTTTTTAATCAAATTCGATTGAATTGACCAATCGCATAAAACAGATTAACGCAATAAACCAATCAAAACAAATCGTAATATCATGCCATGCGCAAAACACTGATGAAAAGATCAATTTCCGAGCATGCGCACATCTCGCTCGTTAAAATCATGATTGCACAACCAAAACAAATGTTCTCATGTCCATTCTTGGTGGCAAAGAGTTTGCAATCCTAACAGGAATGAAGTAAGTGAGCACCGTAGAGTAAACATTAACCTCCCAGTCAATACCAGTAAGCTACAAGTCCTGGAAAAGTACCTTCACTTGAATCACGTAGGGAGCAAGAAATCCAAGGGGGTCAAAAATCCTCGACACGGCTTTCAGAACACAACTTTTTGTTTGTTCGTTTTTCTGAATATACTCAATGATATCGTGTGCACTGAAAGAGAAAACATCCTTGTGAGTATCCCATTCGAGTCCTAAGACCTTTGATGATGAATCGTACGAAGGTGTTGAATCCTTATGTTTATCTGTTTTCATATTCCTGGTAAAATTCAAGTTTGAATGAAATTGCTTCAATAGATTAAAAAATCTTCTTTCGGAGTTTGTGTATTTGTCTTGCAATATTACATTTTCATTAATCCAGGGAAGTCTTACTTCATAACAATCATTCTTTTGCAGCATTGAATTTTCAAAAAGCCTCTTCATCTTCTAATCGCTCATCGGGACTATTTACTCCTAAAGATTCAATCTTCCAAAATGATTCTAATGTTCTTGACAGCTTTTCTTCAACTAATAAATTAGAGCAAACAGATTCCTTGGAATTCAACTCCGAAAGAGAGAAGTGACCTTGAATACACAAGCCGAATATTGTATCCTATGCAACAGCGTTTTCATTTATTCTTTTTATATCTTCTTTTTGCTATTTTCCATAAACAGTCAGCACCTATTAGAACAGAAATGGATTCTTCATCGGCGCTCGGATGAGTCATCAGTGAAATTACTAAGCTTCTGAGTTGTGATTTTATTTTTTCGTCTGCTGGTTTACCTTCTGCAGTTATTACTGGAGCTTCGATGATGTCAAGGGCAATAAATTTATCAGGATCGTTTATATTTCCAGGGGCGATTGTGTTCCGGTATTTTCTTCATCCTTAATACCGGAATTCCAGTATTTTTTGATAAATCTATTTTTCTCTGTAGTTTCTACGTAATTTCGGCTTCTACTACGGTCTACACGAATTTTAATCCATACTACGGAAAACTCGGATTTTTATTTTGATTTTCACTTTCTTAAAAAAAATCAATTCATGAGCAATTATTTTTGTAGTAATATGAAACATTTTTGTATAAGAATATGAAAAACCAGGGAAAAACAATTGAGTTTAGTGGAAATTTTTTTTTCATATATTCTTGTTGCTTACTTTGGATTATGCCAAGTCAATCCAAATGATTTTTTTTAGAAAATGCCATATCATAACTAAGAATTTCTACCTCACTTAAGAATGGTCCCATAAGAATTTTTTTATTCATTAATGCTATTCATACAAAATGTTATTATATTTTTCATATTGTTTTTTTTTTTTTTTCAATTTTGATGGTTTCTTTTCGTGTGTATTAAAGATTGTTATTGAAAACTCATGAATTAAGTCAAAATAAATTAAATCAATTTCTTATGTGAAAAAAGCATATTAAAAATTGCTTGCAAAAGTTGAATCTGTACCGTAATAAGTGAATACATATCCATTCCTTGCACATAATTTTACTGTTAAAATTTCAGGTTTTTTTTCATGAAGCCACAATCACCCCTGTATTTCGTAACGTTGGTTCTACTTTCCTTCCGTTGGCACCAGTGCTTGCCATATTTTTTCTGCGAATGTATGAATATTCAAATTAGAATAACCTTTCGATTGGAGTCCTAATTTTTTAGAAATATCTTCTCTGATGAATGAAACTTGACTTCCTCTGTCCAAAAGACATCTTGAAACACAATTTTTTCTTTTACCTTCTCCAACGGCATAGACAGTTTGAAGAATGACCTCAAATCTGGTTGTAGCAGAGGAATTTTGAGAAATATCGTCAGATTCTTCTTTTTCGAGAATTTCTGAAGGAATATTCATTTTCGGGTTTAAACAAATGGATTCATGTGGTGGTTTTCCACAACATTTCTTGCAAGAAAGACGCTTATTTTAACAAAAAATCCCTAAATGTCGGTGGTCAAAACACAAAATACATCATCCATTATGTTTCAGAAATTCGCGTTTTTTCTCTGCATTTAAATTTTCCATGATTTTTGTTACAAAAAATGCGCTTGCAATTCATCGTTGGCAAAGTAGACACACTTGCAATTTTCAATTTAAACTCGGAGCTATTCCATTGGTTTCCGCCTTTTTTGGTATCTTGTCGCTGAAAGGTTTTAGAATAGTTAATTAGATTTGCAGCCTCAAGACAATTTCCTTTCTCAAAAATTCTATCAGCATCGTAACATCAAACTTCGATTGTTCTTTTCGATTTCGATTGAATTCAAAATTCAATTTCCTTTCTCAAAAATTCTATCGGCATCGTAATATCAAACTTCGATTGTTCTTTTCGATTTCGATTGAGTTCAAAATTCAATTCTTCAGGAATGTTCTGCAAAATTATTGGACAAAGTAAGTTTCCATAGCTTTCAGATGTAACATTCAGCGATTCTAAGCTTCAGATCTGAATTAACATTTGATATGTTTAGGTAACAATTTATTCATGTGCGAACTAATGACAATATCTTGTCTTCCGAAGTGATCTTTTGAGTATTTCAGTGGAAGAATCGTAATTTCTAGCCAGTGATTGAGTGGGTGTAATTGAAGCACACAGTCGCAATGGACCACAATCTCCTAACGTAACAAATAGAGTAAAATTTTACCTAATACCGTGCTTTTTCCTGATATAAAAAGAAATTAGTATTACTATATGAGACTGAAAGAAAAATATCATTTGTTCTTGAATTTACAGAAGCCTTTCATTCATACACTCATTCACTCTCCTTTTGCTCATTTCATGCACACAACCATACATACACAAAAATAGAAGAAAGACAAATTTGTTAGTTACAGAGAGTATATATTTACCTGTTTATTGTCTGGCAGTCTTGCATGTGTGGAGCGTTTCGTTCTGGTGGTGGTGGGGGGGAGGGTCTGAGGATGAGCCGTTCATCTGCTTTGTTTCCTCGTTGTGTTCCTATCCCTAGGTTTTCCCAGATATGTCCTCAGAAGGACAGGTACAACCTTGTAGGGTTGGCAATTTCCCTGGTGGTTCCGCTAGGACTATAGGGATTGTTTACTTGCTTATTACTGCTGACCTGTAATGAGAAGAGTGCGAGGTCTACACTTTTTCGGGAGCCTAGGATCATATGTAGGAGTGGTTCTGATAGCGGTGTTAGTATGGTTATCAATGTCTCTAAAAAAGCTTAATGCAAGTTTGCTGAAGAAGTTTTTGATAGTTGTAACCTTAAGGTCGTGTAGGATATTTATTTCATATGAACCAAGGTGTGTCAGTGATCATTCTTAGTGTAGAGTGCTGAAGAGTTTCGAGCTTTTTATTTGGGTTTTCGCTGTAGCTCCCCAGACTGTCGAGGCATAGCTGATGATGGGTCTTAGCAATGCCTTATATAATAAAAGTTTATACCTCAGCGAGAATTTTGCCTTACGTCCAATGAGCGGGTAGAGAAGGGATTTTACTGTGTTGTATTTGTTTCGAAGTTTGTCTATGTTCTTTATGCGTGAGCCTTTTGTCGATTGTTACTCCCAGGTATTTAGTGCTGTTGCTCCAGTGAATGGGTCGCCTGTAAAAAATGGGTGGGTTCGAATTGCAAGCAAAGATTTCAGATATGTAAATTTTTCAGTCTGACTCAAATTTCCATTATTATGAATAGTATATTCAAACTGATTCCAAAGATCAAGCCACTTGAATCTCCGTAGAAGGTACTCATTTGAAGACATGGCATCTTCATCACTTTCGATTCAGGAACAGTTTCATTGTTAGAAGTTTCGTTTTGAGTCGAAATTGCTGCGTGATGAATCTTTGCAGTCGTCCTCTCCAAAGAATAGCTTTTTCTTGATATTTCTGACTTTGAATTATTTCATCTTCTAGTTCATCTACGGCCGTATCAGTTTCGATTTGCGAGTCCAAGTGTTTGAGTTCTGTTATTTTTTCAGCTAGTTGCACACTGAAATCTCGCAAATTTTCAAGTTTTTCATCCATAACAATATCGGTTTTTGAATAGCTGGCTTCAATTTTTAACAGTAATTTAGTAGTCAACTGTCAGAGAACAAAAAGAAACTTTCTGTTATCAAACTCAATTTTCAAATTATTTAAGTCTGACAATTTCAATTCTGAATTATCTAAAGTATCCAAGATTCTCCCGGGTTTCGGCACCATAAGATTTCCTTAATTGTCAGGCTTTCTATTACGAAATAAATGGAGCGAGATCTTTAACCCTCTGAGCGGTGCAAACGTCTTTTTACGTTTATCATGTTCAGTTCAAAAGCAGATAGCTCGTATTTATATGTATATTTTCTTAAACATTCATGGATAAAGTATTCTTAAGATTTCAGAGATATAATTAAATACAAAAAAGATCGATTCATTTACTTTAAAAGCTAAGTTTTCTAACTTCTAGCTAAAAGTTCAACATAATTGTTCGCTCAGAGGGTTAAGACATCACGTTTATTAGCACACAGACAAGACAACACTAATTACGTGCTCAAAATTCTTAAAGAGCGTTACAGCTGCGCCATCTAATGGCGATCTCAAATTGATACATCGATATTTAACAGTGGCTGAACCGAATGCATTGCATTGTTTCTCTTTTGCTTTGTACACGAAGTCAATGGGTATTACTAATCTTCTAAATGTTGTCAACAGGCGTATACCACCAGTTAGCCAGATTTTGAAGCCAAAATTTTGCCATTTTGAAATTTTTTGATTTTTCCTTTGATTTATTTTTGAAGTAATGCAAGGAATTAGACAATGGTTATTTTTTTGATATTTTACTATATTTTAAAGATCATTAATATTTGTTAAAGTTTTAAAAAATGGATTTTTGCCGATTTTTTTTTTTAAATATTTTTTCTCGGAAAAATAAAAGACCCCACACCATTTTTTTTTTCTGATTTTAATTTTACTTCACAGTTAACTTATTAAACTTGGTGTTTTAAATGTAAATTAATAGAAATTTACTGAATTTATATTTAATAGAAATTTATCGCTATGGCAGTTCACTCTGCCATAGCGCCACCCCTGAAACGGACCCCACATCAAAAGTGTACACATTGTACATGAATAGCTTTTGACATTTGGGTTTGCATCTTATGTCTGAAAAATATCACCTTGACATGCTCTTTCAAGAAAAGGGACTTTTAAAACAATCTTGCATTGCTTTCACATTCTTATTATATAACGATTGTTATATAAGCTGTATAATAGCAAAAACTCATTAATTTTCAGGGATTAACAAAAATAAATTACTATATTTTTTAGTCCCTAAGCACTAAAATGAATTGAGTGAATGAGCTTTTATTTCTATTTATGAGCTTTGATGTCTTTGCACGTTTTTCTGCAGCAAGTGGCAAATTGAGAGCATTTTAAGCTTATATTTTAAATTTTCTCAAAGATCTAACTGAATAATGTAGTGGAAATAATTTTAAATGAGTGGCTTGAGGCTTAAACAGCTAACATCTGAAACATACTTTTTTTGTATTCCTTATTAAAAGTGAAATTTTTAAATAATGCAAATGAAGTTTTAGTTGAATTTAAAATATTTCTTCATTGTATATACAGTTTTGTAATTTATTTTCAAATATAAAATAGCCTAAAAATCGATATATATAATTTTTCACGTGGCGACAAACAGGGTCGAATTTGTTTGGCAACAGCAAGTTTGTTTTGTTTACATTTGATTCGGTGAATTTAGTTTGATTTGATCCGATACGAGATTTTTCAAAATGAGTTAAAGTCTGGCAGTTTCAATTATAAATCAAAATCGTCAAAAAAGAGAACTGTTGAACAACTGAAACTGTTGAGGAATCTTTCCTAAGATGATCCAATCAGAATGAACAAAATAGTCGAGCGTTTGTGTGTACGGAACGAAGTTTCCGAGCTACAGGAACATAATTGACTATGACGGGACTCGAGCCACGGTGGCCTAGTGGTAAGGTCTCTGCTTTGGGGCCGGAGGGTTCCAGGTTCGAAACCCAATTCCACTGAAGATACGCCGTGTATAGGGCCTGTTGCATGCTAAATCATGCATAGTAGCCAATCGTCTTCGCTTTGGTGTGGCATGAAAGTTTGGAGAGGGGGTGCCAGCTCAGATGTCGTCCTCGTCATCTGATCTTGGTTCAAAATTATGAGGTCTGTCCCAAAATAGCCCTCGTGTTGCTTCAAAACGGGATGTTAATTTAACTAAACTAAACTATGACAGGACTCTCTTCTTTTCTCCATGTAGCGAAGATTTTCTGTTTATTATTTCAGTGAAAAAAAACATGTTTAAAATTTTGGTGTATAAAGGAAGAATTTTTGAAAAAAAGGATTCTTTGTTAATTTTATAAAGGTAAAAGTAAATTTTTATGGGTTATAATTTTGAATAGTGAATCTGAACATGTTTAAAGCCATTTGTCACTTTAAACTGTCCTTTTTAAAGCTAAAAGTTTGTGACATGGGTTAACTTGTCTTTCAAAAACTTACATTTTCTGAGGTATTAACATATCTACCCAGCAAGAAAAGTTACAACTTTTTTGGCTAAATAATTATTGCAGTGAGTGTGTATACATGTGACGAAGCTTTTCTGATCAATATTTCTGTGGGAAAAAAACATGTTTAACATATTGGTGTAAAAAGCAAGTATTTTAGAATTTTTTTTAAATTTTTCAAAAGGGCTATTTTGTTAATTTTATAAAGGTAAAAGTAAATTATTATGGCTTAAAATTTTGAATTGTGAATCGGAACATGTTTAAAGCCATTTGTCACTTTAAAGTGTCCTTTATAAGCTAAAAGTTTGTGAAATGGGTTAACTCATCTTTCGGTACCTTAAATTTTCTAAGGTTTTAACGCATAAATATCTACCCAGAGAGAAAAGTTTCAACGTTCTTGGATAAATAATTATTGCAGTGAGTGCATATGCATGTGGCGAAGCTTTTCTGATCATTTTGAATATGAATATGTTGAAAGCCATTTGTCACCTGTCCTTTTTAAATTAAAAGTTTGTGAAATGGGTTAAATCATTTTTCAAAAATTCAAATTTTCTTGGGTTTTGACATGTAAATAGCTACCCAGAGAGAAAAGTTATCTTTCTTGGCTAAATAATTATTGCAGAGAGTGTGTATACATGTGGTGAAGCTTTTCTGAGCAACAATTCATTGAGAAGTGTGGATATTTAGAAGTTTGTTGGAATGAAGTTAGGGCTAATGAAACTGTTGAAAAAACGTTCAATTGTGTGTACCAAGAAGTTTTAAGTGCCTGAATTCTGATTGATGAGAATAACAGGGTTCGTACGCGTCCTTACAAGTCCTTACTTTTACATTTAGTCCTTAGAAATCCTCATTTTTATGCCCCATTTTTAAAAAGTCCTTATTTTTTACTCTGTCATTATTAAAAAATTTAAAATTTCACCGATTATCGTTTTTCTAATTCCTCCTTCTCGGCGGCTCTAATCTCCGTCGACGTGGCTCTCGCGGAATGCGGTGGGGGTGGGGGATGACACTGCTCGCGTTCCACGAATACATATCCATCGCATACACTTTGGGAAATAAGGGAGGAGTTATAGATGGCCTTTATTGGTCCATGGTTCCATAGGAATGATTGTCAAAAGTGCTGTTACCATTTTTAGAACAGTATCAAAGTGATAAACCTTTACTTCCATTTTTTGCCAGTGATGTTTTTAAAACTTGTTAATGATTGCATTCAACATTTCAAAATTTTGAAACCAGAGAATGAAAGAATTGAGAAACCTGAGGCTTTATGCAAATTCAACTTCAGTGACCCAAACTTGTATAATGATAAAAGTTAAGCGTATTTAGGATTTGCTGCAGAGCAACTATTAAAAGAAAAGATAAAAAATAAGGAATTAGCAGACAAGGATGTTTTCACACTCAGACAGGATAGTCGGAAAAACATCATAACAATGATAAAACATTTCATGCAGAAATGTTCTGTGAATTGCGCACTAGTAAGACATGCGATTTGCATTGATCCACGAGTAATGACTGGATATCCCGAAAAAGCACAGGAAAAAATGAAAAAGGTATTGATTGTGTTGTCGCAAAATAAACGTATTTTGGAAAAAGATTGCAACGAAATTTTGTTACTCTACGCTGATTTTCTGTTAAATATTGTAAAGCCAAATTTATTTCAATTTACTTCTTTCAATCCAAAGAGTGATACCCTTGATACTTTTTTACAAACTTATTTTAACAATAATCATTATGAAAAAGTTTGGAAGATTATTAAAATGGTATTAAAACTGTCACATGGACAATGAGGTTTTTCTGTGAACAAGGGCCTGGAAATAGAAAATTTGAAAGATGCTTCATATATTTTCCAGCGTGTAAATCATGCATTTATTAAGCTGTCTGGGGCTATTTATGACTTAAAAATTACTAAAGAAATGAGGACGGCTGCTACCTCAGCTAGAGCAAAATACATGCAGTATTTAGAAGGTGAAAGATCCAAGGAAAAGACTGAAACGAAAACCTCTAGAGGAGGAAATAGAATTTTTAAAACAAAAGATAATGTTCCTCCAAATGGACATGCACCAAACAAATGATTTAGCTAATGAGGCTGAAAAGTCAAAGGACATAAATTTATTTATTCAATCGCATGAACTAAGAAAAACAATTTTTGAAAAAGAAATTGGATGGAAAGGATTGGATTACCTTGGATGTAAAATTGAATGAAAAAAGTTTGGAATTAAAAGAACTCGTATTTTTAGGAGTTTTGTTGTGTTAAATTTGTAATGTATCTTCTATGTTTTATATTATAATTTATCATCTAATAGGTTGAATTTGCAAAAATGAGATTTTATTTAAAAATGCGTGCGACAATTCGTTAAGTTTATTCAATTTAGAGGTCCTTATTTTTTGGTTTTTTTAGTCCTTAAAAGTCCTTGATTTTCTTTTAAGGAAATGTGTACGAACCCTGAATAATTTTTATTTGTAAACATCTTATCATACATTTTAGCATTCGCATTTCTTTCTAACATTTACATATATATGGTATAAAGGTAAAATTTTAATTTTAGAAATTGATTTAATTTTTAGTAAGTAATGAAAAATTAATGCTAGAACTTCATACTATTCAAATAATTTAAATTTACTTTTACCAATTAATGTATTTATAATTCCCTATTACTAGCAGACACTCGTAACTGTACAGCGAGCGAAGCGAGCTGGGATCATGTAGTGATCCGTAAAGAATCACAACTTGATTCTTGGGGGTTGATGAGCATAGTGAGTAGGGGGTGTAAGCCCCTAGTTAGGTAACATTTTTTATGGAACTTCTATCACTATCCTGAAGATTTGTCACTATAGTATGCAAGTATGTTTTCTGATGCAAAGATGTAGTTGTTAAAGCATTTTTCAATAAAATATTTGGCTGTGAAAAAATTTTTTATAACTGAAAGGAGGAGTCACAAATAGAAAAAAATTTAAAGAGCCATGAATCTTTGTTAACTGACTGTGTGGTTATTGCTGTTGTACTTCAAAGCAAGTGACTTCTATGTTTTAGAAAGCATTCTTAAAAATGTCCAGATAAAATAGTCTTCAGATTATTATGATTTTATTGTAATCTTGAAAATTATGGTTTGTCCTCTTTAAATGCTCATTTCACAGTGTTGAAAGACATCATCAAAATAATTGCTTGCTTAGGTTAAATTGCCAGTCTAAAATTCTATGCAGTAGAACTTTCGAAGCTGATGGGGGCATAATAAAATTTGGTTTATCCAGGAATTCAATTAAGGAAAAACAGGGTAAAAAAATGAGTGCAACCTGAGAAATAAAGTTTAAAAAAAAGGGGTGGGGGATAGTGGCGTAGCATTGCTGCCTGGGACGAACTTGCAACATGCCTCTCTTCCTTTGCAAGTTACATAGGGTACATAAACCTCAAAGGAAAAATAAAAAAAAATCTATGAAAAAACATTTTATTAGTAAGCAATTGGTCACATGTCCACTACCAGTCTTTCGCATATAGGCAATTTACTGACAAAAGGCAAAAAATCTGAATTGATTTTTTTTTCTATACACACAATGATTGAGCTATGGTGCTGTTCTTGGTTTTAAATCTGTTTTACTGCATGTCTGATTATGCCTCACTGGGCGGACTGCCCCCTCTGCTCCTTTTTACTTTCTCGTATACAAAGAGAAAGTATTGTAATCGTCAAAAAATTCGAACTCGAGATTTTGACAAATCTCCACGTTTTAACCTCCCCGAGTCCGAAAAACACAATTTTGGAATTATGTCTGTCTGTGAACACGATAACTCAAAAACTATTAGAGCTATGGGGATGTAATTTGGTATGTGGTTTTTAAACATAATTTGTAGGTGTCTATCAAATTTTGGACAAAATCCGTCAACAGGAAGTCTGTCTGCATGTCCGCGGTCATGTGAACGCTATAACTCAAAAACTTGAAAAGCTAGATGGATAAAATTTCAGACACAGTTTTATCGTCATGAATGTAGGTCCGTATAAAATTTTGGGCCAAATCCGTCAAAAAGTTGACTGTCTGTTGGTCTGTATAATCGCATCTCCAACGAATCCGCCATCTCCGCGCGCTTGCGTACTGGACGCAATCTTCCATGCACGATATTTATTGAATCCTGCTTGGTGCTTTTCTTTTTCATCCGATTCTCCATGCGCATGCGTACTGGTAGCAATCTGTGCACGCGGGAGGATTATGCGACTTTGTCCTTGAGCCAGCAAGAGTAGAAATCGGTATGCATTTAAATCGGAACACATCTGTGAATTTGATTCTTTACCTAAATATTTTCTGATAGTCATTGGATCCTGGGTTACAATAGGTTCGAATTTTTTTATCCATGTGGGGGGAGGGGAAACCACCTTTTTCGAGAAGTATACATGAAAGTTTAGGGGAGATCACTCCCGCTAGTTAGCTATGCAACTAAGGGGTATACTTTCTCCAGTTGTCATCAAGCTGAAGCATTAGTGTGTATATCATTTTTTAAAGCTAAATATTTTTAGACATTGAAAAAGTACCATACCTCGGGTGCCATTAACATTTACTCGGCCACTGATGAAAACTGGGGGTAATAATATGATTTCTGGGTGACATTTACCTTTGCAGTTCCTGTGTTTGAGATTGTTGAAACTGATTTCTTATGCAGTTTGATATAAATTTTGAGTCTCCCCTAAATGTTTTTTAATTTAAAAAATTTTGAAAATTTTTGAAGAATAAAATAAAAAAAAATATTTATCTAAATTTTGTTAAAATTTTTCTTTCTAATCTCTGTTATAATAAATATAAGAGTTTTTTTAATTCTGTATGAAAGAATGGCAATAATGAACTCCTTTATTTAAATTAAGTTCATTTTGTATTTTTCTTTCAGGACATATGTTGCTTTTGGAGAAAAAACTAGAGATCTAGGAGTGACTGCAAAAAACAAGCAGATCACGAATTTAAAGAATACACTCTTTAGTTTCAAACGGTTGATTGGCCGCAAGTATAAAGATCCAGTTATACAGCAAGAGTTGCAGTATGTACCATTTCAGACTTGTGAATTGCCTAATGGCGAGGTTGGATTTCAGGTACATTCTGCATGCTTTTTTAAAAAATGTGTATAAATGTCTTTGAAGAACTAGAACTACTTTTTAGAATGTAGTTTTTAATAATTCCTTAAATGTCATTTTGTTTGCAAATTAATAGGAATATATTGATATTTTCTGCCTTTTTTTTTATTAAATATATATTTAAACATTTTTAAAAACATTTCTTTTCCCTATTTATTGGTGTAAAAATAATTTTGTTTTTAATTTTTGTAGGTTAATTATTTACAAGAGCAGAATGTATTCACTGTTCCACAAGTAATGGCCATGATGTTTACAAAACTAAAAGAAATATCTGAGAGTAATTTAAAAATCAAAGTTCAAGATTGTGTTGTATCTGTAAGTTCTCATCTTGTGTATTGCTGTTCATTTATTTATTCTGTTTGAAAATTTAGAGCTGTATTCTGTAATTTTAGTTTCTGCTTAATTGAGGGCATAATTAGTAAGAGTATGTTTGTTTGATATGTTTATTAGCATCTTGAATTCACTTATGGAATTTTCATATTTAGATTTCTTTTTTCAAGTACTTGTTTTTCTTTCCACCTATTAACTTTGAATTATTTTTATTAAAATACTTATAATTGCTCTGAGCCAGTATTTAGTATACTTTGTGAAGCTTGGAGACATTTCCAATTAACTTGAATAACATCAAAACATGTGGTAGAAAAATTGAGGAATAATTGCCTTATATTTAGTTGTAAAAGCTTGGGTATCAAATATCTTTCCTTAAAGGGCCATTCTCCACTGTAAACCCTTTGAACCCCAATTTTTGTTTATTTGTATATGTTTTTTATGCAATATTAAAGTATAAAGTTAAACCTTAGGAAATGACATAAAATATTTGTTTTAACTAAATTTTTTAATATGGAATCAATTCTTGAAAGTCAGCATTATAATTTTTAAATTTTCTCATTACATTCAACATATTTACATGTTTTTCCTTAATTGGAAAAATATTGTTGCATTTCAATTTCTATTTAAAAATATATATATCTACATAATGTTCTTATTCAGTAATGAGAGAAAAGAAATAAAATATAACAAAATTTTTCTAAAAAGGACAATTTATTTGAACAAAAATTGGGGTTGTCCCGTGCATAACACAAAAACATGATCTTTTTTTATTTTTCACATTTATTTTTATGGCTAAACAGAAACAGTTATAAATTTACTTTGTTTTTCTTAGTACCAATTTATACTGTAAAGAAAATTTCTGCAAGTTTAATATTAAATGAAATATTAGCACTTGTTTTCATGTCCTGTGCATAATACAGATTTTTCTAAAAATCTGGGAAGTCAAAAACTCCATGAGCATTTATAACGGGAGGTGGCTGAATTACTTTAATGGTTTCAGTCATGTTGTAGAATACTATATTCTCATTTAGGCCATTTCCAAAATTTTCCAGACTTTTCCATATCAGAAAATTCAATATCATTACCTAAAACTTGTGCAACTTCTCCAGTATATAAACTTTCATTGTACTTCACCACAAAATTTTCTGTAGGAAATATTTATGGTGTTAACTGGCATGATATCAACATTTGGTTTTATTGGTGTTATAGCATTTGTAAAAAATTCTAAACCAGAAGAAGGTGAACATTTAATTCCGTGCATTTTTGAAATGCCTGGTAATGCTTTTGCTTTAACCCACACATTGTGTCTCTATTTATATCTTTATCTAAAAATAACATACATAACATAAATTTTTTAACAGCATTTGCAAAATCTTCTGCCGACTGTACAATTGGGGTGGTTGATTTTTTTTTGACATGACAGCATTTCCTACCAAGCATTTTGCCTTACCACCAATTCCATCCATCGCACCTTACCGTGGGCCGTTGCAAAATATTTCCGGTGGAAAGTTTTTTTGAATTTAATGCTGAGGTCTTGCAGCAGCAAGGTCATGTATCTATTTTTAAACTTGGATGAAGAGCCATCTGTCCATATTATCTCTTAAAAAAATATATATATTTTCCCTTGCATTTGGCTGAATTTCTTCATAAATTTTTTCAATGAAAGCTCTCGCAGTATTTTTTTTTCCTTCTCGGAAATGTCAGAACATATTAAGTAAGTATTGCATTTTCCATGTACAAATACTGCAGCTGTAAACAGGGTTATGCTTTTTCGTGTCAAAAGTGCACTCTGGACTTCATCCTGGTATGAGTTCATGGCAAAATCCAACTGCAAGACTCTTGATTCAGGAGAATTTTTATCATTTTGGAATTCTTAAAATTGTATTCTTGTGGTGTTTATATGAGAACTTATTACTGAAAAGTAGTCACACATACAATCCGAAACTTCCCTAATGCATGCCTCTTTCACTATAATGTTCAATTACCCTCTGTCTTTATTGCATTATAAAATTTGATATTCAGGTTACCAAATTAACCACTTGTTTACTCAAAACTATGAATAAGTGTTGTTACTATCCTGTTAAAAATAGTCCATATTATGAATATAGTAAATATTGTGAATTATGTAATGGCCTCATTAAAAAACAAATACATATAATAATTAGTAAATATAATAATTAAGTAAAATATATAACTTGTTTTTAAAATTTTACCTAAATACCCTTCCCTGTTGCCTATAGTAGCTTTTATTTCATTAGAAATGCAATTGCCTTCGTAATTTTTGAATTCCTACTGCTGAGATGGAGTAAAATTCAGACATGTTCCGTGCATAACATTAGGCATGTCCCATGCAGTGGCGTATATCTAATTATAATTCTAAGCATAATTCTAATTTAAATTACAATTATTACACTTTATTAAGCTAATTACAGAGTAAATATTTAACCTAATTAAGCACAAAATGAATAATATAATCTCCAGGAAAAACTTTCTTTTCGTAACAGGAAAGATGAGTTTTAAGATCATTTTTAAAAATTAAATATATCATCATAATAATATTGTAAATATGTCTAAAAAGTAAATTTATTTGAAGTAATGTGGAAAGAAAAAAATTGAACTAAAAAACTGACGAAATGGAATGCAATTTATTGCATTAAAGAAAGTTTTTATATCGTAAGATGAAAATAAAATTTTATATCATGCTTCTTTATCAGAAGACAAATATAATATTTATTGATTTGAAGCAATGAAAGTTGATTCACTTTCATTACAACATTTCAAAGTATTGTTAAATATCATGCTTAAAAATATTATTTTTCCAATTGCAAAATTAAGGGAAAATTACACAGCAACTAAACTGGCATCACATTGAAAGATAAAAATTTTGAAATTTAATAATGTGTAAAAATTATTTTTATGTGATAATATTTTTTGAGTTATAGTTGAAAAAATTCCCAATTTTTGCTTAATTTTGAATTAATTAAAATTTAAAAACTTTCCGAGATGCATTCCTGCGCTCTTATAGTATGCTTGTACCAAATTTGATGGCTCTAGATTCAACGGACTGTAGAACATAAACAGACAGACAACAACCTACACATACATTCTTTTTTTATCATTTGTTGACATTTGCATACAAAAGCATGATCAGAAGTAAAACTTAGAAATAACACTATGGTACTTCGTGTTAGATTTTATTGCTTAAAAAAATAAAATGCAGCTTTAACTTATAATTTTCTTGTTTTCAACTGTCTAGTTTGAAATTGATTTAGTACAAAAGTTTAGTTCTTTATATGTAAAGAGGAATTATTCGTCTTTTATAAAAATTACAAGTTTTCTTTTTTTAAAATCGATTTTCTTTGAATTTGGCGTGAATGCTCTTTGATGTCGACGAAAACCACCGTATGTGTAAAGTTTTTTAGTTTTTAAAAATTCCGTTTCAAGATGGTGGACGCTGAAATGGTTGCGTTTTATGTAGTGTTAAGTGTTTTTCCAACGATTGTAACCAAACGAAACTCCGTTCATAATGCCTCCAAAGATACCTCTAATAATAACAAATTACATTTCATTGTGATTTTGTTAATATTGATAAAAGCAGACATTTAATTATACTTTAATTAATAATGATAAAAGCAGAGACTTGCGTAAATAATTTGAATTCGAAAAATAGATGGCTAAACTGAAATGATGAGCAGAATTTTTGGGGGGTGGGGAGGAGCGAGGTCTACTGTTCACACAACTATTAGTATATATAGCAGCTTTTTGATAATAACAATATATAATAATTTATATAGTATATCATATCCATTTATTGATTTTAATTGATTATATTTATAATAAATAAAATTTTAAAATATATAGAGATAAAAAGATCATTTTTAATATGAGTGGGCCCCCATTGACTGCTGGCAACAGTTATTTTCAAACCCAGTCCGCCACTGGTCCCATGCATAACACAGATTAAATAAATTTTAAATTTTATTGAATAATTTATTTGGCATGCATTAGGGAAGTGTAGCATAATTGGATACAGATACTGTTTAGTTGTTAAGGGAAAAAAAATGTAGTGGCAATATACAAGTTCTAAATTCACAGAGTTTGACATACAGAAGTCAAGGTGGAAATTAATTTTTTTTTCTGAGTCCTGTGCATAATGAGCATATTAAATCATTTTTCAAGTATTTAGACTGTATTTATTGTTTTGTTTTCTATCTGAAATTTGAGAACCAGTCCTGCTTTTGAATTCAATTGTTAAACAAAATGAATACACATCTTATTTTACTATTTTTATATACTTCAAAAGTCTGTAAATGTCCCGTGCATAACAGGAGAATGGCCCTAAAGTACTTTTCTTGATTAGAACCATTAACACAAAGTTGAAGTAACTTTTCTTAAATATTGAGAAGTTTACTATAAAAGTTATTGTTAAGGAATGTTGGAAGGAAAGACGACATTTCACTCTTTTATGGAAGGGCATGGTGCCTTTCCATGTACAGGTATATGCCATATCTTACATTTTTTCTTATATTATGCAACAGAAGAATGGAATTCAGTATTTTATTCATTTAGTATTATGGAATTCTATTTATAAATAGGTATATTTTAACCAGTCTTGTTAAATTTTTGGATTTAGGTAAGTTTTGTAGTTGTATTTACATTTTACATGTTCTTGAGAAATTCAGGCCTGAATGAAGTTGTCTGGTAAATTTGGAAAAAACCAATATAGAAGATCATAATAAATGAAAAGTAATCTTCCTGTATAAAACTTTACTAAAAGTTTCCCCTCTTGTCTGAAATGAAAATGCCAATGAACTGTAGAATCTGAAACCACATAAATAATTTATTAATTGTGATTTTCAGTGCCTACTGTGTTTTTTAAGGTAAATGGAAATATTTTTTGGATGATTTTGTTCATTATATTATGTGTGTGCTTTATAATTATTGTTATAGTTTGCTAACATGTTGAATTATTATTTAAGGTTCCCATATATTACACTGATGCCGAAAGAAGAGCAATTTTGGATTCTGCTGAAATAGCTGGTTTGAATGTTCTCAGGCTTATGAATGAACCAACAGCAGGTAATTGATTTGGTTATTTAAAAAATTTTTGGGTTTACACATCTTCAGATTTGTTCTCTTGTACTTCTGTATCTCCTGTTCTCTGTACCTCCTGTTGCATTACATGGAAATGTATTATTTATTATTTCATCTTAAAATAGCCAAATAGAATGTATATGAGGAATTATCATTTTGAAAAATGATATCCTGTTAGCCTTGGAGATCAAGAGAAAAATTGCTTCAAATGAACTTCTAGCTTTATAATTTATGTGTTCAATTTGCGTAAAGAGAGTCACTAATGAAACACTTAGTTAGCTATCAGAAAGAAGCCTTTCTAATAGGATATTGATGTTTTAAAAATTTGGAATTTTTCCATAAGACTTCCATGGTTATTTATTAAAGTATGGGGATCATAAACTATGATGCTATTGTGTGAAAGAGTCTTAGAGACCACAGAATAATACAGGGTTCCCACGGGTCTTAGAAAGTGCTTATTTTAACCTGCCATTTCTGAAACCCCCTAGAAGTTCTTATTTTCCATCAGTAGTGCTTAGAAAGTGAATCTGTCAGACTAGACAGGCGCCCTCGTGCCTGATGCCATTACGGCAACCAAAGCAGTTGAATGGACAATGACAGACTAGACAGCTTTTTAAATGATTTTTTACTTCTAGATGCAGCAAATGAAAAGTTATGGAGAGTAATGAAAATTCTTATGGTTTTATCACATGGACAAGCTACACTAGAACAAGGGTTCAGTGTAAATAAATCAGTAGAGATTCTTGTATTGCTCAGAGGCTCGTTTTTGAGAATGTGAATAATTCTAATGATATTCACTCTACAATTGTTACAAAAGAGATGAGAAGGTTTGTCTCTTCTTCGAGGCAGAAATATATCCTTCATTTGGAAGAACAACAAAAAATTGAGAATTGGAAAACAGTAGGAAAAGAAAAGCTTAACTGTTTAAAATCTAAAGCTTTCCTTCAAGCTGATATCACAGCAATGGAAAATTCAGCCGAAGAACTGTCTAATAAGGCAGAATCTTCCAAAAATATTTCACTATTTATAAAAGCAAATGCACTGCAAAGAGATATTAAAGAAAAAACATCTGAAATTAAGGGATTAGTAGGGATGTAACGAATAGCGATTTGGCCAAATACCGAATTTTGGGTCAAATTTCAGGTCGAATACCAAATTTTTAATAGCATTTCACTTTTGATTGTAAATGAAATTTTTTAAATGTAAAAATTTAAGATCAAATAATAAAAAAATCAATTTTATTTATATATTTAAACAATGTTAATGCTTTATGTATATCTATACTTATAAAAGGCAATATTTTTTTGTGCGATGTCCAGACAAATCTATCCCACTTACAGCTATGAAATTTGGGACACAGGTAGTCGCAATGGTGACTCGGTGCACCTCGAAGTCCAAATTTTAAAATTTTATCTAGAAAATTTTTATTTAACATTTTGTGTTGTTTTGGGTGATTTTTCGCACTAATTTCTCAATAGCGTGGTTTTGGATAATTCTATGAAAAAAATAGATACACCAGCGGAAAGAACAAATGATTTCCATTCTAATGAAGTTTGTTTCGTATGTCTCGCATAATTTACTGAATTTTGAGAAATTTTTGAAAAATTGTCACTTTTATGGTAATCTTTCATTCGGCTTTCTTAAAATTCTCACATCCGACATTCTAATAACGCTATCATTTAAAATTTTTTTCAGCTTATGACTGGGATGTTTCTGTCAGATTTAAAACAAGAACGATTAAAATATCTATTTCCTGTTTTTTTAATCAATTTTTTCCTGGTCATTTCAAAGAGATTTTTCTCTAGCGAGCATTCTCCCGCGGAAGTTTCTCTGGAGCCTTCCCAACATGCATTGTTGCAATTTCATTGGCTGGCGGTGCAGAGCGCAGGATACGTCATAATCTTCAACTGAATGACTTCAATTATTATTTTTGGCAATGTCTTAAAGTGTTTATTGTTAGCATATTTTGCTTGCTGTATAATGATCATTTTCGCATTGCAATTTTTTAATATTGTTTTGGATTAATGTACTCTGTATTGTTTTTCTACAGTTGAAATGTCATTGGCACGAAGAAAAATAAGTGGAAAAATCTGGAATGTGTATCTTTTGTTTTGATTTTGTTTTCAGAACTTTTTCGTGTCATTGTGGGCGTTTTCCTTTTTTTTCATTTTGTTGAAGTCTTGATTCCACGGACAACACTGTGTTCTTACTGCTAGTTTGTAATATTTTAAATATTTAATTATAATAAGAAATGAGAAACCCTCATCATTTTGGGATTGCTTCAAAGAAATAAGAGCCATCATTGCAGAACATGACAATGACAAAACTGAGAAGAAAATTGAATGGATAAATTAAAATTACTAGAAGTAAATTCCTATTTTGATAAAGAACTTCTAATTGGTGGGAAAAAAATGCTGGAAAATTTCCAAGGTTCATAAATTTAGCAAGTTAATATCTTTCAGCACCTGCAAGCATTATATAGTGATTGTTTATTTTCTGAAGTTGGTAATATATATGAAATCATATGGAACAGACTTCTATAATTGATATGCAACATTATTAATTACACTTATGTACTATGCAACTTAAAATTGGATAAATGTTAAATTTTTTTTTATAATAAATGTACCAAAATAGAATTCTGCAATATTCTTTATTAAATATATTTAAAACAAGATTTTTTAAAAACATTTTATCCTGAAATTATTTTACTGAATAGCTGTTTAGCATTCGGCCAGAACAAATATTCAGAAAAGGGCTGAATATTTGGCAAATTATTTCTAATTACTGAATATTCATTATATCCGTAGTTGGTTTTATTTGTGTATGAAACCGAACAGAACGGACTTTCTTCGAAAAATGCTAAAAAATTATTGTTCTTGCATCATAATTTCAGGCTTTGCAATGATAAATTATATGTAACTTTATTAAATACACATATGCTTAAAATTGGGTAAATGTTAGGAGATTTTTTGATAATAAATATAATTCTGCAATATTCTTTGTTAATTTCCAGATATTTTTTAATAGGATCGAAAACACTCCTGTTAAAAAGTTGGATTTTGTGTAAATATTGATACTGTCTGTCTTTTTATGTGTGTGTTTATGTGACTCTGTAACAAAATTGTCTTGTGGGTGTACGAGAATGCAGTCCAATAAGCAGGATTTAAAAAAAAATAAAGCTATTTTTTTACAAATATTCTAAGCAAAGAAACGTGGCACAAGTATTAAAACAGCGCTTGTAAAAATTCACAACAAAGATTACTTATAAATCTCGACACAGTGCTCAAAGGCTTCTTATTAGCTCACCAGCTTGCTTGCTAATCAAAATCCAACTAACTCATTTTGGCTTGAGAGCTTGCTTTTATACTTTTTCAACAGGATGTGACGTTATTATGTAGGAAGTGATGTATCTCCAGAAAGTTCATAAAGCCAGTAGAAATAGGTTGACAGTTCAATGTCTTTTTAGAAAATTCCTTTTGTCACCATATCTGTCGGCAAGATTGCCATGTTTGTCTTCAAGATTAGCATCTCAGGGAAACAACTTTTCAGATTTGTAACATTGCTCCCCTCTTCAAAGACTGCACGTCCTGGCGCTCTCATTACATAGAACTATGATCAGTAGCCCTAATCGATTAATGTGGATGACTTTGGGCTTGGCGTTTGGCGACGTCTGTACTCGGTAGACAACATCGTTCAGTTTCTTGACAATAGTATACAGTCCTTCCCAGTTCTGTTGTAACTTGGGACTCTGACCTCTCCGCCGCTTTGGGTTATACATCCAGGCTAGATCTCCCTCCTTAAAAAGGTTTTCTGTTGCTGTGGAGTCGTAACAAGTTTTCATTCATTCCCTGGGCAGTTTAACTCGCTCTCTGGCAGGTGCCATTACACTTTCCAAACATGGCTCTGAATTAGTCGGTGAGGAAGGTGTATCCCTCTGTCTTCCAAAGAGAATGTCACAGGGGAATCTTAGCGTTTAATGAGAAAACATCTCTGTTGGAGTCCATCCAGTTACTGACTTTCCTTGTTCTGTGTTTGGTCCTTTTCGGGCTCCTCAAGCTTGGTATTACCTGGACCATTTTTCAATTCCAGCACAAAGTCGGTCCCAGTAAAATCGCTCCTGAGTTTTACGCAAAGTTTTCACGACTCCAAAATGTCTTCCACTTGTGTTGTCATGAGTCTCTCGTAGAACTTCTTGAATTCTGCCCTCGGGAGAATTAGTTGCCGTTGATAAAAGCCTCCATCATTATTCTCCCACTTGTGATATAGAACACCATTTTCAAGATATAAGGAGTTCCAAAGAGCCCAATATCATTTGGTTGCAGGACTCTTGCGAGTGATTTCTTGCCAAGATGGTCGATCCGCCGAATTTAGTTTCATCTTCAGAATTGGTCTTAATATCTGGATCTTCCAGCTGCGCTTTTTGGATCTCGCTTAAAGACCATCTATCCTCAGTTGCCATGGTTAAAGCCTCCACAGTAATATGTTTCCATTCTGAACTTCGAGAGATTTTATATTATATTTATAATTCAGTCTGATATATATATTAAGGATGCAATATATATATATATATATATATTATATAAAATTTATTTATGATTTGTGCGATGAAAGCAAATATGTAAAAAAATAATAAATTGTTTTTGCTCTTGTTTATTCAGAATTATAATTTAGTTTTTAGAAATTTTTTCCAATTTTAAATACTGCACGAATATCAGTGGAACAGACCATAAAACCAAAGTGGATTTCATATTCTTTGTACACAAGATTCCTTTAAAATTGTAAAATCTTTCAATAAACTTCATTTAGTTGTAATGTTTTGTATAACTTTTTCACGAAATTTGGCATGAGATTCTTCAGATCCATAAATACAGAATGATATCAGTAAACAGTTTCCATCACCTACAATAGATATTTTACAATATTTTTGACATGCCATTGTGATGGAACTTTTGGGATCTATACATTTAAAATAATTTGGTAAAACCCTCGGAAAGTTTGCCAGCCCCAACCACTTGACAGATTTCGATAATTTTTATTTCACACGATTGCTTATGACGTCTAGATGTGATATCAAGGGTCGCCTGCCCCCCCCCCCATTTGAGAACGAAAAAAATATAGAAAATATAGTAGAGAAATGTTTTTCGATTTCGTTCGAAAATGGGGATGATGAGGGGCAGGCGACCCTTGATGACATATCTAAACGTCATAACCTTTCAAATGAAAAAAATTTGTCAAAATCCATCTTGTGGTTGGGGCTGGGGGATTTTTACAAGGTTTACCCATAGACAATGTACAAATGAGAAGTGTTCTTTTTATTTTGGTCGTAAAAAGGGGGCAGGCGACCCTTTATGATATATCTAGATATCGTAACCTTTCAAATAAGAAAAAAATTGTCAAAATTGATTGAGGCTGGCGGACTCTGAAGGTTTCTACCAAATTATTAAACCTTGTAGAAATCCCCCAGCCCCAACCACCCGACGGATTTCAACAATTTTTTTTTATTTAATTAAAAGGTTATGACGTCTAAATATATCATCAAGGGTCACCTGCCCCCCACCACACCATATTTTTTAACGAAATCGAAAAATCCTATAGAGAATGTATGGTGGAAAAGTGTTTTTTCGATTTCGCTTGAAAATGTAGTGTGGGTCAGGCGACCCTTGATGACATATCTAGATGTCATAACCTTTCAAATGAAAAAAAATGTTGAAATTGGTAAAGTGGTTTAGGCTGGTGCACTCTGTGAATGTTTTTACCAAATTATTTTAAATATATAGATGATTAACTTTTTGAACTTTGAAGATAGTGGTAAGTTTAATTTGTGTACTTACTACCGTCATGCGTGCATATACATGCCCATATTTTAACTGTTGACATTTTTAAAAATGGGTCTAGGCTTATTTTGAAAAATTTTTATATGGCATTTTTTGTATAATTTAAAAAAATAGACTTAAATATTGAATTTTTTACATAGTATTATTCTTATGAGTTTAACTAAACTGTAAAAGCATCTCTCTTGGTTGAAAGTCAAGTATTAAATTGTGAAATACGGATTTATATTTTATTTAAGTCCTTATAACAGGGGTGATAATCCTCCGCGATTTTCCGCTTTTTTGTATATTTCTTTTTGACTCCGCCTTTTTTTCTTTTAAATTTTCATATTCCACTTTTTTTTTTTTTATTATTATTCACTTCTGAGGATGAGAAACCAAATTCCCCCGGCCCTCCCTGGTGGAAAGTGAGTGACAGGGAAAGGAGTGAACTGGAAGAAAATGACGTTCCAACACAGGTCTTGTGTCTGATTGCGATTGATCATGTGGATTGGAGGCAAGGTTTCAAGCTATTGGCCTTGGATTAGAGGATTATTTTGTTATTTCTAAGAAATTTCTCCACGCGTATTTTTCTTTCAGGTTTTAGACGATATTTTTTCTGCATAATATTCATGACGCCATTTCGTTTCCCAGTGTTCGGCATAGCATAGCGTACCGGAACGCGAAATTCGAATGCGCTAAAGCTGGACATTCATCTCAAATCCAAAATGGAAATTTTGGAACACGGGAAAGAATAAACAATTGTCAAGGTCGAAAACCTATGAAAATTAGAATAGGGGCTAGTGGAAGTCAGATTTCCAAACAAGCGGAAATCCGACAGTGGGTGCGGCAATTTTTTTTTTAAGACCCTTCGTGTGGGTAGTTGGTACATCAAAGACTCGACTGGATCGGGACCCTGCTTAGAGGGTAGCGATTGGCATATATGAAATCCTCGGAGTGGAGGGAGGAAGGAAGAGGAGATTGGAGAGCATCTGTAGAGAAGGGGAGAGAAGATGGCTCCCCCCTTACCGCAAGCGCACTTTGAAACACCAAGTTCCGTGGTGTGTCACACTTTGGAGCTACAGTTGAATGCAGCGCATGATTTTTCGACTTGAATGGGTGGGGGGGAAAAAGCCAGTGTTGGGACGAATGGAATGAACAACAGATGAATGGACTGCTTTATGTCTGTCTACGCGAAAGAGTTATAAAATTGTGATTTGTGTCATTAATATTTTTAATTATGTCTATGATAAGAACTGATATAATCGCCCGTGAAAGCGCTGAGAATATTAAACATTTGGAGAAAGGCGTTAAAAATTAATGGAGATGGGAATGGCTAAAAATAGCTCAGAGAAGGGTGAAAAAAGAGTTTTAGAAGAACTAAATGAATTGCAGCCTAAATTTTTAAAAATTAAATGCGCTAAAACAAAACACTGGTTGCTGCCAAACTATTAAATCTATGTTTGAAAACATGACACTAAAAAATAAGCTTGTATAAAAAGAACTATTTGAATTAACTCATTCATGACAGTTTAGAGGTTAAAGCATAGTTAATTTGTGATTATTTATAAAACTGATATTTATGCAGGACTCTTATGTGCCTTTTTCTTTTATAATCCAAAATTTGATTTATATATTTTAGGTTTATTATATCTATGTTATAAAACTTATTGGTATTGCAAAACATTATTTATTAATTGTATCTATTTTAAGAAAGTGAGTAAAAAACATTGATTTTATAATGTTAAAAATAAGTATTTGTAATTGAAAAAATTCATTCATGGCGGTAAGAAAGACCATATTTTTTAATAATTTATTTATTTTTGGTGATGAATCAATCAATCAATAATAAGTGTTTACTTACTTAGTGTCTCTTCTTAATGCATGTCTCTACTCACGTAAAAATGTAGCTACTCCCACTCTCGTGAATTTTCCTCTTTTTTGTATCTTTGCTGTTTTCACCCCTGTTATAAAGTCTTGGAAAGTGCTTATTTTTAGTTTGAAAAGTAGAGTGGGAATCAATATATGATGATGCTATTTTAAACAGGGAATAATAAATGTGATTTGAATCAATGAAGAAAAAATTATCTTATTTACTGCTTTATAAAAATTAAAAAGGATTTTTATTTCAATTTTTGGTGCGAAAGGTTTCCGTGAATGTAGTCAAATCATTAATTTATTTTCAAATGCTTTTTCTGGTTTAAGCTGTTGATTCAAGTTACCTTTATTCATTCACAGGAAAATTTGCTTTTGTTCATGTTACCATTCTTAAACATGCATGTCTTCTGCTATATTATCAATTGCTTGCTGCAATTAATTTCTCTTGAAATGTTTCAGATGAATATGAAAAATATATTTTGAGTTTCAGTTAATCAAAAATTGCAATTTATTTTCAGTGGCTTTGGCTTACGGCTTCTATAAACAGGATCTCCCTGATGACAAACCTAAGAATGTAGTATTTGTTGATTTGGGGAATTCCTCACTACAAGCTACAGCATGTGCATTCACTAAAGGAAAATTAAAGGTATGTAGTATTGTAATTATATTATTAGCTATTTTTTTTTTTATTGTGTAAGATTGCCAGATTATAAGTTTCACTTCTGCTCTTTTAGATTTTGGGCAGCACGTGGAATCGGAATTTAGGTGGAAGAGATTTTGATAATGTTCTAGTAAGACATTTTGTAGAAGACTTTAATCAAAGGTATAAGCTTGATATTCTAAATAATAAAAGAGCTATAATTCGGCTGTTACAAGAATGTGAAAAATTGAAGAAACAAATGAGTGCTAATTCTTTGGAACTTCCTATAAATATTGAATGCTTTATGGAAGATAAAGATGTCAGCGGTCGGATGAAAAGGTAAATAGATGACCAAATTTATTTCATTGTATGGTCACTTGCCACATTTTTAATTTTTTGATCTTTATAGGCAATATTTTCTCCGTTCCTTTAGACATGTTGAATGAAACTGGGAGTATAATAAATGAATACATAAATTCTAAAAATTGTAAAGGGGTTGGTAGCGTTATTGCTACCTTTTTCTCCCCACAACGTAAAATACATAACATGTACAGAGAAGATTAAAACATTGTAAATATTTTAAAGTGTTAATCATGTTTTGTAGCTTTTATGTTTTAGCAGTAAAAAAAACCCCTTAGATTTGTATGAAAAGAACACACAGAATTCCTTTGACCTTTGCTTTAGTATTGTTGCTGTACCAGCAGAGTTTTTAACTTGAGTGGTGGTATGACTGCTGTACCAGTAAAAAATTAGCATTCCCCTTCTGTTGAATTAATCTGTCTATCTCTAATTAACATAATTGTTTTTCTTTCTTATCTTATCAAGTCACTCCATGTGTGATGGATAGGTTGATTTTGAATGAGGGAAAAACCAGAATAGTAACTCTATAGAGTTTAGGGAAAAGCAGACATTTGTCTTCTACTTGCTTGTAAAGTAGGAAAGGTTTTTCATGTTTCTCTACCAAAATCATCTAGCTCATATTCTAAAGATCAAGGTAGGGTAATTTTTTCATAGATATGAAGTTTATAAATTCATGTCAGCACCAACCTATTATGTTAATATTATACTTTGTGAGTACAAACTGTCCTCAAGATATCGACCATATGCTCCTTACAAGTGAGGAATAAGTTTTTAATTTGTATAGTCCATAAAACCCATACTTTCTGAATTTGTATTTTGCTTTAATGTTGAATAAGAATCAAAATTACCTTTTTTTTAATACTTAACCTTTTGAACATGGAGAAGTAAGTAGATGTATTATTATTCACTGAATAATAGGGGGCATTTTATTGCTTTAAGAAGTAAAAAATATAAATGTTAAGTTGATTTTTCTCTACAAAATTAATTTGAAACTTCTTACAACTCTGTAGGTACTTTTTTATAATTATTTGAAATCAAGAAATGTCGAAATGATGACCCTCTAGAATGGTGCCCGAGAGGCGACTTATAAGCACAAAGAGTTACCAGTTTGTATTTCACTCTGATAAATGTAATGAATCATCTTTTTAAAATTATGGATAAATCATCTTGAATTCTGTTGAATAATAATCAAACATTTAAATCTTGGGAAAAAAGAATTCTTATATCTGATACAAGAACAGATTTTTCTGGGAGAAGTGTTGGGTATTAGTTTTGAATCACTATATCTCCTGCTTTTTGTTATTTTCGATTTAATGCGTTATCTTAATATTCAGTATATTTCTGCATGAACTGTTGAATTAATTCCTACCAACATACATTTTTGGTATTTGTAACCATATTCAACTATTGATATTGATCCCTTATTGTTTTCCGGAAGTGCTGTGAAGTTGGAAACTTCTGTTGTAAAAAATCTGTTTTCAAGTTTTAATTGTCCTGCTTCCATCCTGACATCACTGTTTTTAGTATTTTTATTTGAATTTCAAATTTATTTGCAGGGAGGATTTGGAAAAATTATCTACTAATCTATTGCAACTCATAGAGTATACTCTGGTAAAGCTGCTTCATGATACAAGTAAGACTTTTTGTGTTTTCTTTTTAATATTTACAGTGTGTATTCATGTGTATTACTTATACATATATGTATTAAAATGTTAAAGCATTCCTTTCATAAGTTCTCTGATCTTGCAGACCTAAAACCTGATGATATTGAATCTGTTCAAGTTGTTGGTGGTTCCTCTAGGATACCTGCATTTAAATCCTTAATACAGAAAATATTTGGTAAGGAGCCTAGTACTACAATAAATCAAGATGAAGCTGTAGCAAGAGGGTGTGCATTGCAAGTGAGTTTTTCTTTTCTTTTTTGAATAAATATGTACATTTCTTGAATGTTTAATTACAACTTGATTAATTTAATGTTTGGATTCTCTGTAAGGGGATTATTTTCATAAAGCTTATTTTGGGAATGTACATCCATCAATTGTTTGCAGATAACACTCATTGTCAACATGTAAATGCATCCGATGTATCTGCTTCTGTTTGTTTTTCAAGTAATAATTGGTTTATATAATACTGGAAATGTAGAGTGCTGTTTTTAAAAATGAGAACAGGTGTGATTCAGCTAATTTCTTCAGTGATAGTTTTGAATTATGTTACTCATTATTAAATTTCTTTTGTTTCAAAATGATGCAGTAATCGGAGGTGATTGTGTTCCAGAATTCTGGATTTTCTACTTTCTTTTATTCTGGATTCACTATTTCTCTCAAATTTCGTTTTAGAACAAATATATCATTAAGATGTATCAAAAATATGATAAGAGGAACTTGGTGAAAATCCATTCACTTTTTAAAATATGAATGTGTTTTGCATAGACATTCTGAATTTTTAAAAATTATGTCAGGTTTTTACACCACACTAGTTTTCAGGATTTTTGAAATGGTTTCACAGTCACCCCTGGCAGTAAGTTCTTGCTTTAGCATGAGAATTAATTTTATTAATGTTTAGTTTTCTCTTTTAGAATCATATTGATTCTGCACAAAAAAATAACTGCTCACCTTTAAAATTAGTTTGAGTGACTTCTGTTAAACAGCTAGATATAAATGCCTGTGTGAAGTGCGTAGTTTATCAGGGGAATGTAGTTTCAAGCAGTAGTACCTAAAAGATAATGTATTTGAAGCAACAAGCTGGTGGTGGTTTTTGTCCTTAAAAATGTTAAACTTTGTTGCAAGTATTTTTCTCCTCTTTATAATGCTCAGTTTTTTCTTTTAAACATGAGTATTGTTAATAACATTTGAATCCCAATGATGTATTCTAGCAATATGTGCAGTATAGTATTATATAGTTCAACTAGCAGTATGCGACGGCGTTGCCCTTGAATCAGGACTAAAACAAAATGAAAAAAAAAAAAATGCCCACAATGACGCAAAAAAGTTTTGAAATCAAAACAAAAGATGCACATTATTGATTTCCCCCTTTATTTTTCTTTGCTGTAATGGCATTTCAACTGTAGAAAAACAGTACAGAGTATGTTTATCTGAAACAATATTAAAAAATTGCAACATGAAAATGATTATTATACAGAAAGCAAAATATGCAAACAATAAGCACTTTAAGGCACTGCCAAAAATAATAATCAAAGGCATTCAGTTGAAGTTTATGACGTATCCTGCACTCTGCACCGTCAGCCAATGAAATTTCAACAATGCATGTTGGGAAGGCTTACCGAATAAAATTTTAAACGATTTCAAATGGAACAATGCGACAAACATAATTTTTGTGGTATTTAAATATATCCCAAATGAATCAGAGAAGGAGGGGAAAAAAAAAAGACTGAGATGAAATCTTCCACTTCAGGTTTAAACTTTGAAGCCACATTATGTAAATATCTCCTTGAAGACGTATTTGATTTTCCCCAGTCTTCTGTAACTAAAGATATCAGACGTGTAGCAAAGGGATTATGACGTCAAGTGGTGTTTTGACGAAATGCATGTTGCCTGTGGAATCAGGACTTCAACAAAATGAGGGGAAGAAAAAAAAGAAAACGCCCACAATGACACAAAGAAGTTTTGAAAACAAAATCTAAACAAAAGATACAAGTTATAGGTTTTCCCGCTTATTTTTCTTCTCGATAATGATATTTGACAGTACAGAGTAAAAAATAAACCGATATTTTCGAAAAATTTTTTTTAGGATTTAAAAGATTGATTCCTATAAACCAGGTAAAATGTTAAAGAATGAAAACCGAATGAAATCTTAAACGATTTAAATTGGAACAATACGCCTCGAAAAATACAGACAAGCATAATTTCTATAGTATTTAAATATATCCAAAATGAATCGAAGAAGAAAAGAAAAAGAGAGATGAAATCTTTCACTTCAGATTTAAACTTTGAAGCCATATTATGTAAATAGCTCCTTGAACTCGTATTTCATTTTTTCTAGTCTTCTCTAACTAAAGATATCAGCCATATACTCGACTGTCAAACAGTATAAAAACAAACAAATTAAAATACATCTGTTGACGCAAAGCAAAGGGGTTATGTCATTATGTGATTTAGACTAAATGCATGTTGGGAAAATACGTCACGCGACCTTGATTAGAACCGATTGAAGAACCGTAAAGAGAATTTTGAGGCGAATATTTTTTAACACTTCAGAAAAAAAATAATTAAAATTCAACCAACTGTTAAATTTGAACCATTCTTGTCTTAAATCACGGAGAAACATTATGTTTACTACTTCAACAAATTTCAAATTGATAACAAAATTAGAATGGCGGATGAAAGAAATTGAAATTGCAAACAAAAGTTTTTTAGGCTTAACCGACTATTTTTAAAATTTTTTTTCAAAATTCAGTAAATTACATTAGAAATTCAAAACTAACTTCATTACAATGGAAATCACTTGCTCTTTCAGATGGTGTATCTATTTTTGTCGTACAGTTATCCGAAACCATGCTATTGAGAAATTAGTGCAAAAAATCACCCAAAACAACACAAAACATTAAATAAAAAATTTTCTAGATTAAATTTTAAAATTTCGGCTTCGAGATGTATTGAGTCGACGGCTCATATATTTTAACTGTGAAGGTGCTGCAATTTTTATAATACTAATACTGCACAGTGATGCCTTTCTGCATAATTTAAATTAATTTTTAATAAATTCAATAATTCGATAATAAAAGAAATATTTGCCATAGAAGAAAAACGCATAATTATTGGAAACTTAAGTAGCTCCATAGCCATGTAAATATCCAATTTTTTCTGCTATTAAAATTTTCTTAAACATTCACAAATTGTGCTGCTGCTTTATTAAATTGAAAAGGATTAGCATTCCAAGATATGCTCAAGAGATTCTTACCCTCAGCTCATGTGTGTATACATAATCTTAATGATTGAGATAGCATATTTTCATGTTATTTTTCTTTATTCTCAATACTTTATTCTGCTGTTTAGAGAGTTTACAACTTAAATAAATTTATTGTGAGGTGCTGCCTTCATTACAACTCCTTGAGTAATTTATGCTTTTATGTTCAGCAATTTCATTTTAAGGTTGTTATTTTTTAACTTTTTTAAAAAATTTTATTTCAGTGTGCTATGCTTTCTCCTACATTTAAAGTAAGAGATTTCTCAATCACAGATATCCAGCCATATCCTATAAAAATTGTTTATAAAGCAGTGAAGACTGAAGAAGAAAGGTATGTTTTGAAAAATTTGGCACAGTTTAATAATTTCAAATTTGTGAAAATTTGAATAAAAATGATGAGTGCATTTTAAATTTTTAGTTTGCTTATGAAACATACAAACCTAAGATTAAAAATAAAACATTGATTTTTTTTTTACTAGATTTTTTTGTGATCATATGTTTTAAAAAAAATACATAGAAAAAATTCCTTTTAATGAGTACATGTTATCTTCAACTTCTGTAATGCTATTCATTCTTTTATGGGATTGCTGTTAGAATAGAGTTACAGTGTAACTAAAGTTCTTGCATACCTTTTAGATCACAGTATTTTCTCAAATGTAGCACTTGTTTGTAATAATCTATATAAACTGATAAAAATCTCCTTTCTCATCAATTTTTATTGATGTTTTTTCATGTTGAGATATTTTTCATACCTCTTTTTTTTTATTATGTTGGTTTGTGCAAAGTTTTTTCAAAGGATCCATTGATTGTGTTACAAGAGTAGAAAGATTGAATCTGAATCTCATTGTATAGGATTTCACATATATAGAAACATTACAAATTATGATAATGAAGAGATATAAATACGTATATTCTTTTATTTGCAGTGAAACAGAAATTTTCCCAGCATTCCATGCAGTTCCTTACACTAGACTACTCACATTCTATAGAACTGAACCTTTCACTTTTGATGTTATGTACACGGACAAAACGGGATCTGTTGGCGTTCCAAAGCTAGGTAATGTCAAAATTTTGTATAATTTCTGTTCGTGGTAAATTCAATTATTTTGCTATTTTTTTCAGTGATTTGTTAAATTTCTATTATGTAATTGATATTGATATATGTTGGAATTCTAAATGATATTCCGAACTGTATCATTGAGAATATTTTTCTTTTTTTCACACTTTTAAACTTTGGTGGGAAATGGATAGAATTGGGGAAATCATCTCATTAAAATTTAGTAACTTTAGAATTTTCAAATCCTAAATTCTTAAATAGCATTTACAGTATGGAACTGCATATCATATGGGGAGTATTTTACTGCTTGCCTAATCATATTAAGAGAAGTTACAAGTCGGTTTTAAGTGATTAATAACAAATAAATTGTTGAATCCCTCCAAAGATTACCAATTGTTAAACTTTGGTACTAATCAATCCACACAGCACTATTTGTAGAGATTATTGATCTACATTTTTTTTTTTTTTTTAATATAGAATTAGAAACTGAAAGTGGTTGCCATATCATTATTTTAGAAACTTTTTTCTGCTGAGCTGGGTTGTGATCCTGTTGCTCCATATTTTTTGTTGGAGAATTTATAAGGTTCAAGTCCTATTCATTTTGGCAACATATTGCCCACAGAAATGACATGATCATTGTTCTCATAATTTTTACGTTATTCTTCTAATCCAGATGATTTACTTTTTAGATCAGAAAATTAAATAATTGAGGACTTTGGTTCAAAACCATTAGGATGGAAAAATTGAAAATTACATTCCTTATTTCTGGTTTATCTTTGAGTATAGAGAAGCGAGCCTGTTAGACAAGGTAGAGAGAGATGCTATTATTATTATTAAAGGTGTTTGTTTTGACGGACCAGTGTGATTATTGAGGAATTCTAGCCTTAAACAGTGAGCCCTATACTCACAGGCATTTTTACAAATCAACAGATCCTGAGCAAATCTTCACACAAATTCCATTAAATTTCTTTATTCCAGATTATAACAATTATGAGCCCTTCGCTCACACGTCATTACCTGGTCAGATCATACAAGCTTCTAACAAAAAGTAAACAATCTTTGGCGTCTACATTTGGCAACCCCGCCAAGGCGTCAAACACAGTTGGCGCGTCAACAAAAGGCCTCTGCATAAAAATGTGAATACAGAAATATGGTGAATCAGCAGGATGCTGAAGCCTTTAGTATTGTTTGTGATGTTAATGATCAGCTTCTTGAAAGAATCGAACACAAAAGTTTCCGATACCCTGCTTATTCAATGAATTTTTATGATACTTGTTTCCACTGATTAACAGAATATGCTAGTTGTCGTCTTGCATCATTAAATAAATAAACATCATTACAAAATGTATGGATGACTGGAAAAGCTGTATTCCAGCAATTCCTCCAGAAACTATATGATCCTCACAAGAATGTCATTTTCTGAGTAAGGAAAAATTTAGAATATCAATACATACCCCAACATGGCCAAATGGGCCAAAATCTTTTTTGTAAGGCAAATGTGTTTGTATGATCAGGTAAAAGGGGAAATTGGAATTAAAATTGTAAATCACTAATTTCAGCTCAGGCTGTAATGGAAAAAAAAAACTTGTTTCCATCTTTGAATAAATTAGGTATAATAAACAACTATCTTTGAAAGTTGGATTTCGAAAGATTATTACTGCAGTATGGTGTACATGGAATTTTTTAATGAACCTTTTTTTAATAAAAGATATTTAAGTCAACTAGAACATTATAGTTCATGATTGGAAAAGTATTTGAGTAATTTGTATGGATTCTGCTATTAACAGGTAGTTTCACGGTGATGAACGTTACTCCAACTCCCGAAGGGGAAAGCACTAAAGTCAAAGTTAAAGCGCGCATCAACATACATGGTATTTTCTCGATTTCATCAGCTACCATGATTGAAAAAGTAAATGTTGTTCCTAATGAACAAGAAAATGCACAGGCTTCAGAAACCCCTAATAATGTTCCTGAAAACAAGAAATCTGAGGAAGCTATGGAGTCTGAAAATGATAATGCTGGTCCACCTAATGGGGATATTAATTCGGAAGAAATGAATGATGGAAAATCATCTGAGAAGCAGGCAAGTATTTTTAATTCTGTTTTTCATCAGTGCTGTAAGTCTGTGTTTATTCTGTAATTTATAGATTAAAATTTTAAAAATAAATTTTTTGGAGTATTTGCATTTGAGTATCTTGTAGCTTTCACATGAATTGTCATTTTTTTTTTCAGGACAACGATAAGAAAGAACCAGAGCAAAAAAAATCTAAAAATCTAGTGAAATCTATAGATCTTCCCATTAAATCTGAAGTTCCAAGCTTATCAAAAGAGGCCTTAAATCTCTTAATTGAAAAGGAGGTATGTTTCATTTTTGTGCAATTCTTATTTTGATTATTTTAATTGCTATTAAGGTTTGAGGTTTTTCCCCTTTAACCTTATTTTTACTATGAGGATTTATTGAATTATTGAAAAGTATAATCTTAAAGAAGCTTCCATATGGCAAAATTGAACTACCAAGCGTACATTTACATTTTAATGTAATAGCATTCAGTTTGAGCAGTGAGCTTTCAAAGCCCATATTTACTTTTTGTATTTAAATTCAAGGGCAATTGGAAAAATAAGTTCCATTAGGTGATAAATGACGGAACACTCTTAGATACATTTTTATTATACATATTAGAAAATTACAACAGTGCATTGCTTTTTGACATAGTCACCATTAAAATAAAGACGCTTGCATCAGTGTTTTACTAGGCTTGAAATTCTTTCTTCAAAAGCCACTATTCCATGTGTCTGAAGACATTTTCGAATTTGGTTCACAGGTTTATAGTTGACCAAGAATTTGGTCTGTGGGAAAAAATAGCCTGGTAATGCATTTGCAAAGCAAAAATACAATTTTTTTTGGAAACTCTCTTCCTTTATTTAGCTAAGTATATTATTAAAGCAATCATTAAATACGATTTTCTTATAAATATATTTTTTCTCATCTGCCTGTTTAGGTAATTGGAGTGGTTATTTTATTGACTGATAAAAATAAAGTTCTTTAACATGCATACATTCAACTGAAAGACTAATGAATTATTGTTCTTCCAAAAGCTGATCTCCTTTTTTTAAGAAAATTTTCAGTATTTTCTAGGAATCCTTACATCTCATTTATAATGGGTTTGAGTAAAAAAAGTTGCAATTTTTTTTAATACTGAATGTAGCAGTCTATAATTTTAATTCATTGGAATGCGAAAACTAAGTGTAACATCTTTTGCTTTTCCATTATGTAGTTTTTTAATTGCAAGCATATGCTTTGAAATGATTTTTTTTCTTATTAGAAATTGGATTTGTTAATAGTTATTGACAAAGAGCTATTACAAATAGAATTGGAAGAATCTTGATATTTCGTAGAAAACATGCTACATTTTCAATTGGGTGAAATCTATTGATTAAGTTTTGCTATTTCAGTAGACTTGGCAATTGTTTTTTTAATCTGGATTTTGTATTAAAGATCACATGAATACTGTGCAATGACAATAATAGCACAGAATTGAAAATATATATATATATATATATATATATTCCTTTCTCTTGGAAAAGTAGATTTGGTCTTAAAAAATTGTGCAGCATTTAAAATAATTTTAATTGCATTCTTTGACAAGTTAAATTTTTTAGAATATTGTAATTTTATTTTTATTTTTCTGTAGAGTAAAATGATCCAGCAAGACAAAATGGAAAAAGAAAAGGTAGATGCTAAGAATGCAGTTGAAGAATATGTTTATGACTTCAGAGGAAAGCTTGGAGCTGAATTTGAAAAATTTGTTAATGACCAGGTACTTAAAAATAAAATTTTTAGTATTTTAAATTTACTAAAAAAATTCTGATGAAATTTGATTGTATGCCATTAATTCATGTTTCATCAACAAGAAATAAATGTTCTATATTATAAAATTTCATACTACGTAATTTTTAACTAGGCATATGTTACTATTTCTTTTTAACTAGGCATTTGTTACTATTTATTTTTAACTAGGCATATATTGATCTATAGAATATGATATTCATCCTGGTAGTAAAGTAAACTAATCTTACCATACTGCCACTCTTGTTATAATAAGCAAAATTACATTTATTATGACTTATAAATAATATGGTTTTTTTATTTGTCATACTTCTAACTTTTAAAAAGTGGCTTATACACATTCTGGCTTGCATCAGAACTATTTTCAGTCCCAAGTACACTTTTACAATTTAAATTGTGCATAAGTAAACTTATGAGATGCCTCAGAGTTAACTTAGTATAGGTCTGGTGCAAGGCAGGGATTTTATGCTGAGGAATCGTGTTGCAGATTTTAAAAATAGCCATAGTTTTCTTGATATATTATACAAACTCACTGTATTCTGAAAAATTTGGTTATAGGCTTCAGAAGTATGAAGTTCATTCAACTGGGTTTGGATATTGTTTGTATCCACATTAAGTTTTCTTCCAGTTAGAGTGTGTATTCATAAGCACTGGTGTAACTTGGGAATTCAAGCCTCTTTAAATCCAGTTGTTTCTGGAATAGCATATGCTGCTATGAGAAAATTTCAAAATATTAACAAATTGTCGCTTAACGAGCAATACTCAATTTTTCACAACCAATAACGGATATTTCTGAACCTTTTTTCACATCTAATAGGAGCATGCGGTCTCATGTTCATATTGGATGTTAAAAAAAAATTCAGAAATGTTTGTTATTGGTTGCAAAAAATTGAGTATTTTCTTCCTCTTTTAAGTTTCAAAAAATTAGGTGGTGGTGTTTAAGTGACAAAATGCAGGGAAGGGGTAATTCCTTATATCTCGGTTTCGGACCAAAAAGTCTTCCATTTTTGTATGCATGTCAAAAGTGTGGAAGTCTTTCAAGTGTATGTAAAACAGTGTGTTTTATCAATTTCAAGAATGGAATTTTATCATAATAAAATGTAACATATTTTAAGAAAGTGCAAGTGAAAGTCATAATTTCAGTTCTGTTTTATAATATTTGCTTATAACCTATAGATATGTGTAACTTGTTTTTAAATTATATATATATTGCCTAGTAGTATTAACACTGCCGTTTTTTGTTTTATAGGAGAGGGATGCCATCAGGCAGTATCTAGATGAAACAGAAAATTGGCTATACGATGAAGGTGAAGATCAACAGAAAAGTGTATATGTAGAAAGGTTAAATAAATTAAAAGTATGTTCTTTTTCCAACTGGAAATTTTACTTCTGTGATTCTTTAATTAATCAGCTGCCATTAATTTAATTATCAATTTTATATTGCAGAAACATGGTGATCCTATTATGTTCAGGTACACAGAATGGGAACAGAGACCAGTAGCAATGAATGCATTAGGTTCTTCTTTGCAAATGGTTCATAAGGCATTGCAATCATATGAAGCAAAAGAAGAAACATATGCCCATATTGAAAAAGAAGATATGATGAAGGTATTTTAATTTTAAAAAAATTGCAATGGTTCTTAAACAGTGTACGTAGCATCATGAAAAGTGCTCAATTTTCTCGAAGTTTTTGTTTGCCCAGAAGTTGTATATAATAAATCAAGGGCATATTCATAAAGCTTTGTTTACTGGATGTATCAAGAAAAGAATACCCGATGCATATAGAAAAAAAAAACCGACGAAAGGGAAGAATTCGGGGGAAGGAATACAGGACAAGATAGATCAAACGTTAGCACATGTTAAGATAACGCTTATAGTCCAGTCAAGGAAGGCCCCAAATGGGGGGGGGGGGAAAAAAATATTAGATTGTATAGTTTTCAAAATTGGTACACATGCTCGTGAGGGGCTCCTGATGAGCATACTAAAAGTCTCCGATCCTGAGGGGGGGGGGAGCTCATGCCGCCATCTTGGATTTCATCCCCTTTTTTAGTTTTTCTTGAATATCTTGAAAACTATTCAGTTTTCAGATTACAATTGACATAACAAATTAAAAAGCGTGAAATTCTCTACAAATTCATGCATTTATTATTCTTGATAGTTACCGAGATGATAGGTTTCCAAGTTTGTCGCCGTCTTGGATTTCATCCCTTTTTTTTTAGTCTTTTTGAATATTTCAAAAACTATCCAAATTTCAGTTACAAGTAATACAGCAAATTAATGACCATAAAAGTACCTACATATACATGTTTTTATTTTTCTTTTAGCTTTAATAGTTTCTGGGATAATGGATCTCGAACTCTACAACCATCTTAATTTTCCTCCCCTACTTTTTAGTTTTTCTTAAATATATCAAAAACTGTTCAATCTTCAATTATTATAATTTTATTTAAAAACACTCTTTTCTTTGAGAATTTTACGTTCTTTAATTTCTATCATTTGTGATTTGAAAATTAAATAGTTTTCGAGATAATCGCAAAAAACTGTAAAAAGGGGATAAAATCCAAGATGGCAGCCAACTTTGAGACCCATTCCTCAGAAACTATTAACGATGGTAGAAACATAAAGGCATGTATTTTTAGGGAATTTTACGCTCTTTAATTTGCTGATTACATTATATTTTCATATTGAATAGTAAATGAGAGAATTCGAGATATTCAAGAAAAACTAAAAAAAAGGGGACGAAATCCAAGATGCCGGTACGTGCTCAGGACCAAAGACTTTTAGTATGTTCAAAAGAAGCCTCTTGTAAACATGTGCACCAATTTTCAAAACTAGACGATTTAATGCTTTTTTCCAAACTTTTTGTTGACTAGACTATTAATGAACTTTTTTCCCCGCTTCTTCTTTCTTCAACAATGGGCATCCCGAAGGAGCAAATTAACTGGTCATTTGTTAATTTTACGAAATGTTGAAGAAGGTCGAAGATTTTTATTGTTAATCTTATAAAAGTTGGCTTAATACAAATTGCCATTATGAAAAAATTATTTTTATTTTTTTGTCAAACTAAAAAGACATCCTTTATTTTACAATAGAAATAAATATTAAAATTAAAATAGTACATATTTAAAATTTTAAAAACATTTAAATTTTTCAATAAAAACTGCATTATTATGAAACAGAAAACATATGCTTAGAAAATATGGGTCTACGTATGCATGCATGTGCAAAGGGGTTTAATTCTTTTGGTTAAAGTGCTTAAAAAGTGTTTAATTTTTGCAGCAATTTCTCGCCACGCACCCTGTTAAATGGATAAAAAAAAATATCCAAACTATAGTTTATGACCTTTTAAATCTAATTATCAGGGTAAATTGCTGAAATGTTTTTTTTTTGGGGGGGGGGGTGATGATTTCTATTTTTTTTAATTAAATCAATATTTGGTTGTATAATTGCAGGAAGTTATATATAATTTTCCATGATGTTGGATTTGTTTTAAATTGAAGAGTCCAATTGTTGAAAAAATTCTCTATATTTTAATTTTAAAATCAAATTTCTTCATTAAGCAATCTCCATAGATTAAACTTCATTGAGTACTAACGATTGAAGATTAATTTTCAAGAATTAGTTCTCCAGATTCATTCCATTACCATTTTTAAAACTAGGATGCAAATGTGTTTGGAGACCATGGAAATGACAAAGTAGAAAAGAGAGCAGATATTCTTAAGTCAGTTTAGATGGGTTTAAAAAGGGAGATTTCCTGTTTATGGAATGCAATACTGATAATTTCCTAGTTCAGCATTTTGAAAGAACTCGCAATGCTGGACAAACCCAGCAATTGAAGGAACTATATCCTTTGAGGACGGCCACATGCTTAATGCTACAAGCAGCTGGCACATCTGTGTAACAGCTGTCCTCAAGGGGTTAAAGTGGATTAATTTTTAGCATTGAATAGTGTGGTGGGAAAAAGATCCTTATTTTTGTGGTATTCACACAAAGTGTGAATGAGACTTCAAGAAGAGGCAATTCTAAATTTAAATAACTTGTCCAACTTTTAAGCATATTTTGAAACTCGAAACAGTTATCTAAAGAACATTTGTTGGATGAAGAAAAGTGTGTGTGTTTGGGAAACCAATGTAACTTCCAGCTGTATTTCAAACTAAATTGAATTGCAGAATGAAATGTAAGGATTCCTTGGGTTATACATCACTAGAATCTAACAAATACCTTGAATTTCTTTTAGTTCTCATTTATTAGAAGCTTCCTCTGAATAAAAAAATTGCATAATTTATATGAGCTGAATTAATTGTAGTGGAAGCAAAGAGTTTTTAAAACTTGTTTTGCAAATTTTCTTAGTGTTTTCTGCACTTGCCCACCTCTTTGAGTTTATAAAATTAATTATTCAGTATGGTGCACTGCTGTTCACCTGCCTTCGTTTTACTAATTCTGGCATCAACTGAAGGATAATCAACACATATCCATTTGCAAATTCTTTTGTGTATATTTGGTTCGAATAATTTTGTTATATAGATGTGTGTAATATTTTTGTAGGTTAAGAGTATATGGGAACAGAAAGAACAATGGCATGGACAATATCTACATTCTTTAGCTAACCTGCCACCTCATCAAAATCCTCCGGTGACTGTATCGCAAATCATGAAAGAAAAAGAGGTGAGTATATCTTAAAGTTTAGCACAGCAAAAGATAAATTTTGGATAGTCCTGTTTAAACAACTTCTTTCAACTGTTCCTATTTCTATTCTTCTAAACTGTGTGTTTAAGTTAAACCAAATGAGAATAAATTTTGTTGTATCTGGCGAACTCAAATTATCTCCAGTTTCCTTTAATGGTAGTAATCTTCCTAATCCCAGTATCCTAATATTGTTAGATATTTAAAATGCGAAGAGATTTTTGATACATTTGCTTTACTCTGTAAATGCCTTATTTCCCTCCATTTACAGTGATGATGTATAATTTTTTTTATTTGTGAAATATTCTTTTTTCAGGACTTGGAAAGGCAAGTATACCCAACCTTAAATAAACCAAAGCCTAAAGTAGAACCACCTCCTGAAGATAAAAATGTAAATGGGCAACCACAGACTGATAGTGAAATGCAAGACACTAGTAATTCATCAGAGAAGGCTGAGAAACCAGCACAACCTTCAGCTGAAAAGGCTAGCAGTGAAGGACATTCTGAAAATATGGAGACAAATTAAACATTAATGACTAACTTTGGATCTGTGATTATAATGCTTAAGAAACCACTTTCATTAGATCTAAGGGTGCATAATGCAGGTTGTAACTGATATCTTAATAGATGGGGAAGTATATTTTTAACTGTAAAGCAAAATTTAGGAAGCTTTAGTTCCGAGATTAAAATTATATATACGAACTCAATATAGGAAGTTGTGCATTACTTGCATTTGAAAAATTATTTGCCCAAACCACTATTTATACATTGACTTTTAAATAATTTGGACAGATTGTTCCAAGAATATTTTTTTGTACTTAAATTTTCTCAGATCTTGTGTTTACAGTTTGCATTTATAGCTACTGTGGGCTTCATGCATGTGATGCGAAGTACACATATTCACCTTCATGTGAAAAAATATTTAAAACCAGCATATGAACATCCTGTTCTGTATTCGAAAATTTTTCAAAGCTTATTCACAAGTGAATTTCTAGTGAGATTTGTGCTGAAAGCTGTTCTCTTATTTATTTGTTGTATATAAATAATTTTTGAATTGTTATGGTTAATATTTATTGATGTCTTTGTTTGTAACAGTGTTTTTCTTTGTCAATCAAAAATATTAAATTTTCACTCTTGAATGTGAATAAATAAAGAACTAGTAATGCTTATTTTTGTTGTGTATAGAGATGCTAAAATTAATAATTCTCATTTTGTTCTTCCAAGTATTAAAACTTAAATATTGTTAATGTTGGGTAAGTTAATATTTAAAGATTGGAACAGGCTGTTACTAAAACTGTTTCTAGTGTATTAAAGTTTTTGTATTTAAAAATTTCGAAATCTAATTGTTCAACCTTTTCAATCTGATTAGAGCAACTATTGTATTTTTTGTACATAGTTTCCATTGACTTTTATGAATTGTATGTAGAAAGAAAAATTTCATTTCTATTATTTATTTTGATCTTGGTTACACTCTGTATTAATATACATCTGTGATTCATACTATATGAATGGTTGGGACTTTGTAGTTCCAACGGAATGTATATTTTTGCTCCATAAATTTCAGTTTGATGCATTCCTCATTGCCTCATATTTATTAACATATAATTCACCCACTAGTTACCGTAATTTACTGTATTTTTCCATTAAGCTCTAGAATCAATTTGGAGGGCAAATTTAATTTTGTAACAATCTTAAGTAGCTTTTTGGGGTTAATTTGATGTATTCAAAAATGATTTTAAAGCCATACAACGATGTAGTCTAGTGCTTTAAATTTGGTTCAGAGCTTTGTGGAGATACCACGAATAATAATTAATTTTATTGTTTAAACAAAACACACCTTTTCCAAACAAAATAGTGTTATACCCCTCTTGAGTATTACATTCTTTTTAGTTATTAAGTTTTATAAGAAATTCTGGCAGCTTTTTTATATAAGTTGTGAGAAATTATACAAGCATCTCCTATGGATGAAGCTATATTTACAATGACCTTCATAGTATGTGTTTACATACCTTTATAACAATTGTATTTATTGCTGTCGGAAATGCATAAATAAATGTACAAGAGAAAAAGAAATGGTTGGTTTCTTTCCTCATTACTCACACTTAATTAAATTTGGCAAGTCTTAACTCATAAAATACATGTGTTTTCTGAATGTTCATTATCAATTGTTTTAATCTGGGGTACTTAACACTGAATTTCCCTGAAGTTGACAAGTATTAAAGAATGTGTTTCTTTTGCATGTTTCTCAGCCAAAGGGGGCGGGGATGTTTTCATAAAGCTTCAGTATAGCGCATTGTGATATTCCATGGGTGTTAACTTGTAGTCTTCATGAATTACTTATAAGGTATTGTTTATTACATTAATCTTTATAGTGTTTATATTCATAATTGGCTACCTGAGTCCTGCCTATTAATTTGTTTTTGCCTTTAATGCCCTCTTATAAAATTGAAAACTCGCAAGAAAATCGAAACTCATTTAGAACTGTGACATTTGAGATAATAGTCTACTAGGTGATCAGTACTCAATGTCCACTTTTACTTTCATCTCAACAGAAGATAGTTTCAAATACCTGCTAATTGGTTGGAAATCTGCTTGCCAATTATTGTTGCCCAGTTGATCACATATTTGTATTTATGAACTTTTTGAATTCTCAACTATTTATTGAAAGATTAGTTGGGCTTAATAATATGATTAAGATAATAATGATGGAATGTAATGTGGATCTTGGTTAACAAATTTTAATCTAAATTTGAGACTTAGATTATTACTGTTTGAAACTTATTTGTCTTTAGTGAGTTTTAGGTGCATATTATTGTGGAAAATTAGTTTCTTACTAGTATGACAGTCATTATAACAGCCAAGATTTACTTGAATAAGTATTCATCAGAGGCTGAAGAGATTTTAGTCCCAAGGCAGCAAGTACATGATGAACAATTGCTGAAATAATTTTCACTGAAACTTTGGTCTTAATTGTCCCATTCGGTAGATTGAAGATGTCCCCAATGAAAGAAAATTGTTTTTCTGGAATAGCAGTCATTATGATAGATGTTCCAGGTAGAGGGTTAATGTTGCTATTTGATTGATTAGTGGTACTTTGTGTTCATATCTTAACTTCTGAGTATTATTTTTCAATTACCTTTTTTATAGTCAATGACAACTGAAGTTAACAGTTTGTACGAAGCTATGAAAGACTGCATCGCCAGTAGTGGTGTAGTCGCAAATTAAGCAGTGCGGAAGCACCCTAATCCTGTTGACAAAAATCGCACTTTTTAAGGAGGCTTTTTGCAATTTTTTTCTTTTATTTTTCGTAAAAAAAAGATTATAACTATTATTAACTGCATAATTGCATCCAACTTGGTAAGGATATTTTCTTCCTTGTTTAAGTGTTCTTGAGTAATTCCTTCTCACGAATTTCAAAGCAACACCTGTAAGTATTACAAGTGTGACTGATTGGAAACAGTAATGGATAGATTTGTCAACAAGGTTAGAAGCAGTGGCGGCTCGTCGATTAGGGCTGCAGCATCCCCTGAAATTTTTAAAACTTGTATTTTTTGTTTTTAATCTTATTTGTTTACTTTTCCACTCTCGGAGTTCAATGACTTACGAAAATGCCAAAAAAAATTATAAAAAATTGAAAAAAAAGGCCTAAAACGAATCCAAACGAAGAGAGATGCAGGTCTGAGCTGCAAAATAATCGCCCCCCCCCTGAAATCCAGCCACTGAGCAGAAAATCCGGAGTGAAAAAGCAACTCTTTCTTCCTTTAATTTAGACGGGCTATGGGCTAAAGGTCAACTGAATGAAAAAAATATGCTATTTTTTAATATATTTTTCCTCACTCTCACACAAGTTGCAATCTCATTGGCTGTTTATGAGTTTCGGTTTTTATTGCAACAACAGATACAAGCAAATAATATTATTCTAAAACTTTCACATTTTTAGAATTTCAGTGAAAAATGTATTTAATGTTTTAGCTTAAAAATTTTCTGTATATTAGTTATTTGATATTCATTTTTGAAAGAGTGTTATCGAGTGAACTGGGCAAGGAGGGAAGTGTATGTGGAGCTCCGATTATTATTTTTTTCATCAGAGGAATCGTCGCATCAACATTCACTTTAATTTTTATTAGTATGTCATATGCTGGTTATTTACTTTGTTTGAAAAGTAGGAAATTTCACCTCTGGATTTGGAATTAAAAAATTTGGCCTACTTTTAAAATTGCATTCTCAAAATAAACATTTTTTGCAGCCCTCCTCGTTTCTGAGCTCACAAGCCGCCACTGGTTAGAAGAATAAAAAATGTGAATACATGCTTCATGATTTTTTAAAAAAGACATAAACAAACTTGCCTTTAACTGAATTCGAGGAGTGATTAGTATATGGAACAAACTTTGACCTTGGATATGCTTGTATGTTGCCCAGTCATTAATTATTGAGTTTCCATAAATGTTCCTCAACAGTTTCGACTGTCTGTTCTGTTATTTGTCATGCATGCGTTTTACCTTCTGTTTCAATAAATGATTCCAGAATATTTATTTCCTTCTATTATAACATGACATAAAAGACGGTTTATTTAATCCTTATTTAAGTTATCAATACTGATGTAGAATATTGCAATATAGTTTTGCTTTACTTATTCACAGATTTTACTTACTTTTTCTGTGAAAATTTCTGTAAATAACATCTGAATAGCAGGTGACCAACAAGATATGGATTTTTTCCCATTATACTATTTATGTTGTTTGCTATAGAATTTGAATATTAATGTTGATGTTCTTCACCGTCTTCTAATGGTAAATTTTTTAAGCTAGAAATTGTTAGATTTATGAAATCTTGGAAAGGTTTTTCTCTCCACTATGATTCAGTTTCAGTCGCATCCCAACACCCATCTACTGAATCAAAGTTTGAATGGCTTTTGTGTGCTCGGAACAGTACAAAAGAAGCAGTCAATTCTTTTCTTGGCAGGAGAGAGTAGGATCTACGATCTTTTAACATTAGGGACCGGAGACATTACTTGACGCCTTCTCCTAACTGAAGATATTGGCTTAACGCTGGCTACATGTGTTAGTTACTTCGAAAATCCAAAGGTCGACAATATGTTAATTGATGCGCTAGATAATGATTTTCAGCTGAAAGTTGGTATAGATTTATTTAAAATGATCATTTATCTAAAGAAGAATATAAAGTTTTGGGCACCAGATTATAAGGAACACCTGGGCCAAATAAATTTGACATGCTAAACCATGTATTATTTGATCATGTAGCCATTAAAAAAATGAAGCGATAAAAATGTTGCATAGTTGCAGAGGCCAGCTTACCTTCATATAATGGTTTATCTTTTGGGATGGGGAGGTTTGACCAGGGTGGCATTGTTTACAAAAAGAAAAATTATAGTGTAGCATTTTGAAACTACCACTATTCATTACGCTTCTTATGGAATCTCGTATTTTCTGAAAGCACTCTTTGCTGCAGTTTATAGTTTCATTATAAAATATTATTAATAATAGAATCATTCATATTTCTTTACTCGCATCAGTTAAATAAATTCAATGTTATACGAACATTGAGAGATGAGATAACGTAGAGTAGACAGAACAATTTGTGGGAATCCAGAAAAAGTCTGTATTTTTTTAGCTGCAAGAACTTACAGAAATTTCACAGCATAATCATATTAAACTAATGATTGAAATTATCTGTACTGTGTTGTCTGTTTGATGTTTATGAATAAATACATGTGAGAATTTAAGAAAAAAAACATTTCTTTGGCCTTACTGTTTGCGTCCATTTAATTCTAGCATATAATGTTTTTCACATAATTTACTTTTTCATATCATGTAAAACCGAATGAGGCCTCTTTTCAGTTAAAAAAAATGAAATAAAATAGGGAGCATTGCTTAAACAACTTACTGTCAAAGAAACAAAATCTGCTTCTACCAAAAATAGTTTTTGATTGGGGAAGAAAAATTCCAAGCTTAAGTGATTATTCATATAAGAATGATGACAAATGCCCTCCATCCACACACAAAAGCGACCAAAATGTTGACCAGCAGTCAGTGGTTCTGTAATTTTAAAATAAACATACTCGAAGGGAAATTGTTTGCTCATTCATTTATAATAATTTTTTTTTTGCAGCCAATTGAATATTATTCATTAGTATTATTCCTTACCTGATGTATATAATATTTTTTAAAAACGTTTCACCCGTTGCTGTAATTTCAAGCGATTTTTACCATATCTTGATTCGTAGTGTTTCTCGGAAAATATTGCATTCTTTTTAATCTGGAAAAGCAATGTTCAGGCTTTGATGAAGGAACAAGGTTGGCTAAAAGAATTTTGTTCAAAACAAATTCACTATCAACACAATCAAAACATGTTATACATTTTAACAGGTTGATTTATTTACATCATGCCTGCATATAGGGAAATGAGGCAATCCAATATCCATTTCATTCCTGCTGTTTTTGATTTGTCGATTGTATTATTCACGAATATTGCAGATTTTTAAGTTAAAACATGTTAAATCCATTTGTATGGACAAACCTCTTTTTTTTTTTTTTAAAGAAACCTGTAAAAAAATTTATTAAATATCTATAATTCGCATATCTTGAATATGCAAAATCATTTGTTAAATTTTAAAAAGATATATATATGTATTGTCTACATACGTCACAATCGTTGAATTTCCAGAACAGAGGGTGGCCCTTCTGTCGATTGTGAGTTTTTGCTTCATTAGAAATTTTCACAAAAGCTCAAATGTCGTACAAATTACATCACATAGATTCCACAATAAGATGACTTTCGAAAACCATTTGCTGACTGCCAAAAGGTAAAATTAAATGATGGAAAATTCAGGGCCGTCTTCAAAAATTTAAGCACCATGCGCTAGAGTAATTTGACGCCCAAACAGAACAGTAAATAGGAATTTGAGTTCCTATGGCTTTAAATTTTTAATTATTAATAGAATAAATAATAAATTTTTATACTAAACATTTAGGGGGTGTATATTATGTATAAAAAGTTGCTCATATCAAAATATTTCTGAGTGCATATATATACATAGTGACGAAACAGGGGGGAGCAACCGGGGCAGTTGCCCCAGGCGCCGACCCAGGGGAGGTGGAAAATTTAGGAGAATAAAGAAAATATATAAAAAATTATGTTTTACTTTTTATTTTCTGTTTAAATTCTAGCCGGAATCAAAACCAGTTGTAATGTTATTAAATAAATACGTAAAATTAAGATGTGTCTGTTGATTTCACCACTGGCACTAAAAAAGGAAAGTGACACTCGGTGGTCATCTCGTAGATAAAGCTGTAACTGTTGTCCACAAACACTTAGACAAGATTGTAGAGGCTTTTAATCACCTGGCATTAGATGCAGTATCAAGCCCTGAAACGAAGTCTGGGGCTCTTTCACTTTTGAAAAGTATTCAGACCTTTGAATTTGTAGCTTTTACTTGCTTCTGGCAGAAAACATTAAAAAAATAGACATCGTCGGTAAAATGCTTCGAAAAGAGGACAGAACCATTGATGTTGCCTGCAACCTCTTAAAAGGACTGACTGCACAAATAAAAGATTGTAGAGGTACAATTGTGGATGAAGTCCTTGAAGAAGCAAAACAAACTTGTCTTGCTCTTAATGTAGATCCGTCTTTTAAGGAAGAGGAAGAAGAAAAGATTTTTTGACGAAGAATGTGAAGATGAAAGCTCTGAAATTTCTCAACATAAATTCAAACTTGACTTACTGCAAATGAATGATAGAATGAGTTAGAGAGACGATTCCAATCATTGCAAAAGGTGAATGAAATTTTCGGATTCTTGTCTCCCAAACAACTGTCGACTCTTGATAACAAAACTTTAAGAGAGAAGGCTACTACTTTGGCAAATTTGTACCGAGACGATCTGGGCAAGGAAGAACTATCTGTTGAAATAGAGAGTTTTAAGTATTCTGTGATAGGTAGCGACAATTTAGTTGGAAATGAATAAAAAAGAGTAAGCTAAATTCTACTGCCCTTGACTCTTAAAATTATTTATATACAACTGGTCTTCATGAAAACTATTCAAATTTGACCACAGCCCTAAGAATCTACTTGATTCTAGCAGTTTCTGCCGCTTCGAATGAGAGAAGTTGTAGCAAGTTAAAATCATAAAAAGCTATTTAAGAAACTTAACCAAGCAAGGCCGCCTTTCTAATCTTGCAGTGATTTATTTATATTGAACATGAGAAGGCATCAAAGATTTCTTACGATGATGTGATAAAAACTTTTGCAGCAAAGAGGAGGAAAATTAAACTAAAATAATTTGAGTGTTTAATGGTGAACAGAGTAAACTAACCTATCCATCTGAAAAATTGTTTGAAACATTAATTTTTCCAAGTGGACCACTTAGTATATTACCATTGTTATATAATTGCACATGTTTTTTCTAATGTACATTAAGTAAAACTTGAACTTAGCGTATTTGTATTAGGTCAAACAAAATTATTTTCTACGCATGATTTTTTTCTTTATTAAATACTTACAAACATATTAATTAGTGTTAGTCATTTTTCAGTATAGAACGGTAGATTTTAATTAAGACTTTAAGCAAACTACTCTATGTGTTATTTGTTGGTGTAAGGGGCGCTAATCGAAGATTTTGCCCCGGGCGCCAAAATGCCTAGTTTCGTCACTGTATATACACACATACATATGCACTCACAATTCCAACACTATCAGTGGTGTAGCTGTACAGGGCGAACTTGCAACATGCCGCCCTTCCTTTACAAGTTACACAGGGCACATAAACCTCAAAATATAAAAAATACAGGCAGAAAACATTTTATTAATAACGTAATTCGTCGTTAGATGCCTTCGATCTCTACAGATAGGTTGCGAAGTCGCACGTCCACCACTTTTCTTTAACATAACGGCAAATTACCGACAATTTTTTAGCTACCACCCCTAGGCCACTGAACAGTATTATTATACTTAAAATAATTAAACTACACTTCACAAATTGTGATACAACATATGTTATCCTTTAAAACAACGCTCTTTATAAAGAAATAAATCTCGTGCATTACTATGATACTAGCTATCAGCATGCCTACTTTATCAATGATAATGTAGGTAACTTCTATTACACGCATAGTTTAGGATTTTCCCAATAGTCCTAAATCATATTTTTACATTTAAAATTATAATGAAATTTTTTGGTTCAAAATAAAATCAGTGTAGTAAATTTTGAGGCAATCCTTAGATCAACGGCGCCCCTGGGTTACAGCCAAATTAGTCCATTGGATAAGATGGCTTTGGAATAATGTTTGACTGCATATATCAGAACATTATTTTGTAGATCTTGTAATTTTGGGCCTTGTGCCGTTGCCTCCAATACATCTCACCGCGTTTTCATCGATCAAAACGCTCACGTTCAAATATTTATAGTACTTTTAGGGAATGAGGAAAGAGCCATGAAAAAAGGAGACTGAAAACTTTAGACCGAGGCTCTGAAAATGACTTATGTGATAGTTAAGAATTTCGAGTACAGATGGCGCTACGAGTATTGCTATTGTAGAGACAGCTATGGACAAAGGAAATGAAACGACAGTTCTGGGGGACATCTGTCTAGAAAAGTGGGAAAATCATGTGACAGGAGATATCGATGAAAATAAAAGTTCAGACACTGAAAAGGAACGGTAGTTTTATGATGAATTCGACGTGTAAATGGGATACATGTTGTAATCAGAGCAGATCTGCAGTTATATTAATTATTTTGGTGCCATTTTCCTGTCTAGATCCTCCTTCGACAAAAATTGCTTAAAATTAATGCACTTTTTTGCCTTTTATGGACAACAAATATATTGGTTTCTATAAATTTTGGGAAAATCACAAAAATAGTGATAACGCGAAAAAGCAATTGTAATGAAACTGTAACAAAGTATGAAACGCATAATAAGGTGCTAAGTAAATGAAAGTAAATTAATAGACAATTAATGTCAATTATTACTTAAAAAATTACAAATTACTTGTTAATTATTACTAGAATATTTAGAATCTTCAATAATGGGTATAATCCCTGAATATAGCGACGTCTGATGCCATCAATACAGTCAATTCAATTGACGTTTCAGACAAATGTAACTGCGCATGTCCTCTAACATTTAACTTTACGCTATGCTTTTACTCCTGCACTGCAAGGTACGCAATGGATTCCAAAATTAATGTGTATCGCATGAGCAAGAATCAACTATTATTCAGTCAGTAGAAAAAAGAGCGAATTGCTTTTGCAGAAAATTCCCAAGAGCATTAGTGAGATTCAGACCCAGAGATCCAGTTGCCCACAGGATGCACTGAATTGATGGATAATTCTCTATGAGTCTTCCATGTAGTCCTTTGTGGTCTAGCGTTCTCGTTTTGTAGGATGAAATTAACACCTGATGCACCGGCATAAGGGGGAAAATAAGTTTATATCATCAAGACTTATAAAGACTTGATATGCCATAGTTCCTAGTAGAAAGATATGAAGGACCGAGCGTCCACCCAAAGAGATACCACTCCACACACAGAACTGAAATCGAGGGCGGATGATGCTTCGAAAGAACTTCAGGATTCGTGCATATAAAAAAATGTAAATAATTTGTTCTTAACCTTTTCTCTGAGTATTATTATTGAATGAATAAATATTATTTTCTTCATAATATTCAATGGGGTATAAAGCTCAGAAAAGAATCAGTTTGATACTAAATATTGAAACACTATGAAGTGTAAATGAAAAAAATTTAAAAATGTGATATTTGAAGACTAAAAGTGGTAAACGATGTAAGTGCCTAAAAAATTCAAATAACGTTAAAGTATCAAGTGAGCAATGCTTTATAATGTGGTAAACGTAAAAAAGTTCCTGGTAGTCCACTTAGTAATTCAAAAGAGGTCGCTCGCGAGTGTGAACATTTCTGTGGTTGGTGTGAACAGTTTTTTGCGATTTCCCGACATTTTCGTTTTGGGCACTTACAACGTTTATCACCTTTAGTCGTCATTTAATATCAAATATTCAAACCAATATAAGCAATACTTTTTTCATTTCACTATAATCTATGCTTTTTTTCCACTTTTTAAAAATCTGGGTTTTTTTTCCATCTTCAACAACCAGTTTATTATATAAGCCATTTTACCTCTTCATTTTATAATTTTTTTAAAAAAATTTGAAGCGTGAATTCATGTATGAAAGGAGAATGTTCCGAGCAATTTTCCCGTAACTTACTTCTAAACTGAAGTTTGATATAAAATCAAATTCATTTTGAAACATTTTTATGTTATTTCACAATACAACATAGATGTAGATTCAAATAATTTTATTAATCATATCTTATAGACTTAAACATCGCCAAATTAAAGAAGCCTCGAAGAACAGTTTGTATAGAACATGAACTTGATTTTAATAAAAACGCGTGAATTATGAAACACGCGCACATAGATTCAAAAAATTTGATGCCCCGAAGATAAATTCATGCATAAAATAAATCAGTTTCCAAAAAAAGGCTGCTTTTATTTTATTGCAGAAACCTTGGGCTTTAGTTTAAAGGACGGGACTGCTTAATTTTGTACAGCACGTGTGTTTAAGAAATTATTTTACAATAATTTCTTTGTATTAAAAACTAACCTTTAGTTATAATTTTCTAATAGAGGATATTTGCATTTGTTTTCTTTCAATTTCAGGTTGAATCGAAAGAAACCAAATGCAAATATCTTCTATTAAAAATTTATTACTAAAGATGAGTTTTATTACAAAAGCTCCACTCTATTGTGTCTTTCACCACAGAATACAACACCGTAGTCAATATTCTATAAAGAAATCCAAAGGATCAGACTCGGCAGGATGTGAATGATTTAAATTCATATAGGAGAGAGTCGCCGAATTTAGACCGCTTGGACATTTTTTAATGTACGGTGAAGTAATTTTAATGAAAAAAAAATAGATTTTTTTTTGTAGTTCATTTATCTTCAGAACAGTGTAATTAACTTTTTATGAAATACACTTTAAATTAGTAATAAAAAAAAAAAAAGCTTAAAAATTGTGTCATCTGTCCAATCAAGGAAACCGGTTGCCTAGATTGGACTCCAATTTCTTTGAGCACAATTAAAGCAAAAATATTTTTTGATTCTCAAATTCACACCAGCACAACAATGCATGAACACAAGTCTGGAACTTGATGCGCTCTCTCTTCTCCCTTTTTTACCCTCATAAATGATATACATCCTAAATTTTTATACTTTTTGATCCAACATTTCATTGGCTTGTCCTTTTATTGCTTTTTTATTTTATTTATTTTGCTTCGACTTATCCATTCCCAGTTTATGAGGACTATTAGCGGCGATAAATTGATTTCTGAACTATTCCTGTAGTTTAAGATAATATAGACATATTGATTTAAATGGTCCACTCTAGGCAACCTTTTGTGTTCTAATCTAGGCAATCTTTGAACAAAAACATAAAAAAAAATTCCCCTAACCTTAATTTCAAACTATTTTCATAAAATGATTATAATGAATTGTAGCTGAAGAAATTTCCTATCTGTTGATATAATATATTTTCCTACTTAATTTATAACAGTGCAAGGGCTTTCTGTCTTTTGTTAAAATAATGTATTACTGGTGCCTATATCTAAACACTTGTTCTCTAACTGTAACCACGCAGCGCTTTCTCTTAAAAATGATTTCATACACCCCATTTACATCGTTACAACATAATTTGCCCATTTTACGGCCTAAATATTTAATAGAATTGAAGTTATGATACCGGTCGAATCAAGTCACCGATCCACATTCGGAGTCTCTCCCCTGTGTAATAAATAGTAAATTTAGGACATTGTAAATTAAATAAGACATAAGGAAATAATTTAAGATAAGCCAGACCACTCTTGTCTCTGTACGTTGGTGATTAGTACAGGACGAGAAGTCATGAGTGGTTTTCAGAGAGTATTAAATGGTTAACTCAGATGCATAAATTAGAATATCTTGCTTTCTTTTTCATTTTTTAGTATTTTATAAAGTAAATCCTAATTACTCTGGCATTTTCAAAAATTCATCGTCACCTCTTTATCCCGATAACTAATACCAGCGCAATGTTTACTTTTGTAACTCAAATACGCAGCAAGGTAGACGAATGAAATTTTGTATGCAATTTTCACACTAAAATTGTAGATTTCTATCAAGTTTTGTACGAAACTCCTCTTTGAGAAATCTGTCTGTCCATCCGTACGTGTGCGAACACGATACTCCAAAATGCACGGAGTTCGGTGAATGAAATTTGGCATATAGTTTTATCACCAGAATTGTAGGTTTGTGTCAAATTTTTGACGAAATCTGCCCACACGTTGGCCATCTGACGGTCTGTCTATGCTTTTATATGTGAATACGATAAGTCAAAAACGCAACAAGCTACATAAATGAAATTCGGTATGTCGCCTTTATGCCAAAATTGTAGAACTGTAGCAAATTGTGGACCTAATCGGTCAAAAGAAAGAGATTCAAACTAGATTTCTTTTCCGGGAACCCGGGATGTCGTAAGATTTTCATACTTTTTGTATTCCCGGGAATTATACTTGTTTTTCGGGAATTTCCGGGAACAAAAAATTTTTTTCAGAAAATCACCTCTCAAGAATGATATTTTACAAAATTTAGTTAAAGTAGAGTTTGGCTGTGAAAAGATGGTTTGTTTAGACACCGAAACATGCTAGAATAGTTTTTTGGCAATGCTTGGAAAATTTTTAGAGATAAAATCAACAAATTCAAAAGCATTAATTGATATTAAAGAACAACAAATTTTGGCTAATATAGAATCTGAAACTCTGATTGCAATTGTAGCAGGCTTGAAGCCAGTAAAAATTTGCCTAGAAAAACTATGCTGTCGAAAGGCGACTTTCTAACTGCCGAAGGAGTATTTGCTTTCGTTATTGGAGAATTAAACCAACAAAATTCAGAATTTGTTAAGAATATGAAATGTTCTCTGGTTCAAAGAATTGGTGAGAGACGCAATGTTAGTTTAGTTGGATTAATGCAATATCTAAATTTTGGGAGAAAGTATGCAGTATGATGATGCTGCAGTTACTGTTGATCTTTCACGTTTACCAAATAAAAATTCTTTGATTCAACAAGCTAAAATAATTATGATAAGGCTTTTTTTTCGAGGAAAGCGAATTACTGTTCAACTCTTCGCACTCAGAAGAAGAGAGCACGGAAACTTTGGATGAGAAATCTTTAACGTTGTACGAAAAATCAGAAAAAAGCGATCCACTCAAAGACAAAGGTCCTGCGTTGTTCAACTAGCAAGAGTTCCAGCTTGAGCAAGACAGTGAAGCAAGAATTGCAGTTATTTGGCTCAACCAGAAAATCGATCATTAAATATTATAAAACTGGGTGAGGCTTTGAAAACAATTCCTCCAACATCAGCTGAAGCTGAGAGGGCATTTTCGGCTGCCATAACAAAGCTAAGAACTAGGCTGAGTGATAAAAATCATAGATTGCTTATGTTTTCTTACATCATATTTTAAAAATGAATAATTAATAAACATTTTATTCATATTTTGTTGCTCACTATATAAAGGAGTATAAATTTTGGAATCTACGAATCTAAAGTTTAAGGTTACTTCATTTTTATGAAGCTGATATTTTAGTGCACACACAATCGTACCGCTTCTTAATAAATTATTCTTCGAATTTTTAATGATTATCCCATTTTTATCGGAAGATCTTGAATGCGAGTTACTTTTGCTTGAGAAGCAAAATACTAAGAATGTTGAACCTATGCTGTTATTTTTAAATATCTAAATTTTATTTTAAAATTATTTAACATTTTATCTTTATTTATCACCTTTTAAAAGACCTTCGTAATTAGTAATTTTCCTATTAGTTTAGGAAGCTTTTATTGAATTCTGATTAAAAGGATAGAGGGCATAGTCCATTGCAATTAGACCTAAAAATGGCAAATAGGTGAACAAATTTATAAAGTTTTGAAACTTTGATCAAATACTCCTTTGACCTCAAGGATATGAGAATCTCAAAGTTTTCTCCCTTCAGGGGAGAGCTTCGTCTGCTGGGGGAAAAAACTGAAGTAAAGTGAGGTGTTTTGCCAGTTATTCTTAGATTATTCGAAAACTATACATTCAATATTAAAAATGGTATGAATAAATGTTGTAGAGCATAATATTATGCGTCGAATGAATACCAACACTCTATATTTTGTTGAAGTAGTATGATTTCAAACTCTTATCAAAGTTGCTATGATTTTCCAATTTTCATAAAAAATTCGTCATTCTTCCAAAAGACGACGCATACAATCAAAGAAGTTTCTAAATAAAGTTTGTATGCAAAAGTATTCACTTTTGTAAGCTTATGCATATGTCGGTGCACTAATAGCAGAGCGCTAGTGTTGTGTGAAAGTTACGAGAGAGCATTCCGGCTAAGGTGACATCTTCTATTACTGACCGCAGTTCAAAATCATGAAGACCATTTCAAAATACCTTTCATAAAACCTCTAAACTGGATATTGGTCTATCTAAACTAATGTATACTCAACTAAACCAGTACTACACAAACTTACCAAATTTGCTACTATTTTTAAATTAAAGAATTATTTTCTCTCATTTTTACAAAGAATATACCTTACTCTTGGCAAAGTTTATATGCTATGTCATTTTTCATAACTTTATATGTAAGGTTGCCATAATTTCCAGGTATTGATACGGGACATTTAAGTACTAAATAAATGAAACATGAAAAAATGGGTAGGCATTGGTTTATTTTACTCGGATAAAAAAGCAATAAAGCGCAAGCAATCTAATAAAATGAACAAGTGGAATAATAAAAAATATGCAAGGCAATCTTTTTCAGCCCAGTCTTATTTTAAAGTTGATTTTATTTTCTTAATTATATCATTTTCTTCTTTCACATAATTATAAAATTGGGCACAAATCATTTAAAAATTATAATGACAGATCAAAATTGCTTCAGTTGTCTCCGCTGACAACCAGTTTCTTTGGTCCGACCACTGAGTTGACATTAGGGAAAATATTCTCTCCACATTAGCATTGTTGGCTGGAAAGGCAAATACATATTCACATAGCTTTATAAGACATGACTTCTCATCAATATATAGGGTGTCCGAGAATTGTTGGACACTTTTCAAAAATTAATAAAAAAAAAACTAATAATGTTTCGACTACGAATTTTTTTTTAAATGAGAACGCATTTTAAAAAGTTTTTTTTCAGATAGGTAACGCACTGTTTCGGTGATCCAAGGGGTCGTAAATTACTAAAAATCAAAAAATTGTTTAGAGCCATTAGCTGCGAAAATATTAAAACTGGAAGAAACTATACTATAGTTAAGAGACAACAGAGAAGGGGTCATTTAATTTGATAGTTCAGTTTCAGTCACGTGACAGATTTCCAATCGCAATGGCTACGGTTCAGCAGAAACCGATGCGCGCTATCTGGTTTCGTTTTTTAGTTTTTCTTGAATATCTCGAAAACTCTTCAGTTTTCACACTACATGTGACTTAACAAATTAAAGAGCGTAAAATTCCCTACAATTAAATGATTTTATTTTTCTTTCAGTTTTAATATATTCGCAGATAATGGCTCTAAAACAATTTTTGATTTCCAGTAATTTACGAGCCCCTGGACCACCGAAACGGCGTATTACCCATCTGAAAAAAAACTTTTTAAAATGCGCTCTCATTTTAAAAAAATCGTAGTAGAAACATTATTAGTTTTTTTTATTAATTTTTGAAGTGTCCAACAATTCTCGGACAACCTGTACTTTGTATCTGTAAAAAGCTTCAGTCGTTTCTCTTGCATACTCAATTTCATAATTGCTGCGCAGTTTTGGTTGATATTATTTTTCTCTAAATAATCTTTTAGATACACAACCTGGTTGAATAGAATCTCAGTGTTGCAAAATAATAATATTGTTTCAACTACTAATTTTTTCTTACCTATAAATATGCGATAGTACGTTCTATTTCTTCCCGGTAGAGTTGAGGGAGAAAACGGGACAAATAGTAATATGCGACGGAGTAGTGAAATACGGTGACACTCCCGTATATATGGCAACCCTAATTATATGTTTATATAAAAAAGATAGAGAAATTAAAATACCTTTGCATCCCTTTAATCTTTTTTCATTTTACTCCAAACAGAGATCTTTTTCGTTTGATAATATAAAATATTTAAGTAGCAGTGATTTATTTCGTTTTTTGCGTCTATTTAGATGGGTTGGACATAACAGTGTCCAAACATTCAAATTTTATATTAAATAAGAACAACATTTCAAAATTGTTTTTAATAAATATATTTTTTCTGTTCTTACGTTTAATAAGGGAACTTATTAAATCGCCAACTTAAATTTATGAATTATAATAAATTTTACCATAAACTGAGAACCATTTTATATTTCTTCTAAATTTTGAGCTTGAATTAACAGTGTCAACTCTTTTGTCCTAAAGGACAGACTGGTATAATCTAACAACAGTACAGGTTAAAAAAAGAGGGAAATAATAAAACTATACCCAGATTTTTTTTTAAACAGCACTTTCAGATGAATTAAGATAATATTTCAACACAAATATGTTATCTAGTTTAAGCTCTGCGAAGTAAATCATTAAAATGGTTTTCATCGTTGTTTTTTCTAAAAAATTATCTTGTTAAAAAAATTGAAAATGTGAATCGAAGCAATAAGTTTTAAATATAATATAACTAATCAAATAAACTAGAATATGAACAAACAATAGCTAAGGCAAAATGATTCATCCTGTCCTTTATTTTTTGTTCATCTTCTAGTATAACTAATCAAAAGTATAGGTGGGTGACAGAAAAATGCGAAAACTTTTGAATTTGCACATTTTTTCAAATATCTCCCGAAAGGCTGAAAGGATTTTCCTAGAACTTCGACCATGCAAAGAAGAGGCTTCAACTCCTCACGGTTTACAGGGAAGATTCGGTCACAATGGCATTTAAGGGACTGACCAGAAATTGATGAAGAAAATGATTTAGGACTCGCCCCATTTTACAGAAAGCTGATAAAGAGTTGCAACTTTCACCAATGGTTTCGCTTGATGAGCGCAACATTTAAATGCATTTTTGTAAAAGAAAAGCACGAATATTCAGGAAGATAAAGGCTTTCTTAAAAAATTCCAAATTTTCCCGCAAGTGTTTTACTTATAACATACAGAGTTTCCAACCAAATTATACGAAACTTACAGAATTCATGACAATATGTTAGCGAAGTATTGAAATAAAATTCGAAGTAAATACTTTGAATATTAGAGGAAATATGAGTATTTGTACTAAATAATTTTTTACTGCACATGTGCGAAAGGTAACCTAATTTTTCTTTCATAACTTCAAAGCCAGATATATAGGGCAGATTATATAAAAATTCCAGTTGAATACCGTTAAGATTCAGGAAGATACCTGCATTGCAGCGATATGAATTTTAGTTGCATTCTAAGAGAAATCAAATGATGAGGGTTTTTCTACAAATGATATTTTTTAATTTGAATCTTCGAATAATTATCGACAAATTGCAATCTAAGTAATGTATTTATTTTATAAGTATACATGGGTATTCAACTTTCATAAAATTTAATATTACCTTTAGAACCGATTTAACCTCTATACAAGTTGTTGTGAAATTACAAATATTAAGACAAACTGAAATAACAAAATATTGAAATGTGGATCACATTCAGGAGAATTGGTGTTAGTATCTTGCAAATAAAAAAAATGCAAAATCTTAATTTAGTAAGTAATTTTTTTGTAAAAAAATGACAACTTTTTTGAGCAATCTAAATATTGTAATACAAAGTTTCCCAGGACTATTGAATCAGACAGATAACTGCGAAACAAACTGGACCACACCGAATCTGCAAGCAAATTTGAAAAAATGGAAAAAAAAAACCCGTAAGAATGACGTCCTGAAATTTAAGCGATACTTAAAATCAAGTATTTTAATTCAATTCGAGTACTCGGTTCTTAAATTTAAATGAAAGCACTAAATTACGTCGATAATAATGCAAAAAAAAAGTATTACGATACGACTGGCCCCAAAAGTTGCGAGACCCCTAAGCAGTTAGTTGCCTACTTTGTCCTGCGCAGTTCTACACCTGTGAAATCAATTTTCATACTATCGCGTCTTGGGCAGAGGTGGCCCGAGCAAACCGCGCAACTGCCCGTGGCGCCAAAGCGGTAACGTGAAGGAGACAAAAATCCGGAAAAATAGCAAATAATTTCCCTTTAGAATTGGCGGCCCTTTCTCTTATTCTGAATAATATTATCAAGGCATGCGAGATGTATTAAACGCCCCACTACTACTGACGGTTTTTCGCACATATGCTAGAAGAGCTCGCTTCGTGCCTCAAGACTCTGGGGGCGTCACCTCAAAATCTAGTCGCCGTACATCGCAGTGCTAAGCTGGCGGTTAATTCATGACATTGTGTAGGTACAGTGTTCTAAACACAGCTTTGCGCATATGACCTCATATTGTCAAAATTCGCCCCTGGTCCCCCCCCCCCCACACACACATACACACACCACTCACCAAACATGGTCTCGTGAGAATGTATCCTTATTAGCACAGGATATTGTACGGTATCTCCACGATGTTGTTTGATATTTTGAATACCGCAGAATATCGTAAAATTATCGTTGCAGTCAGGGCCGGCTCCAGAGTATTCAGCGCCCTGCGCGAAATTATTCTGGCGCCCCCCCCCTTGTATATATCATATATTGGTACATATGCTAAAAGATTTAAATATAATTATTAACCATTGGCTTATTAGATTATTATTCCACTGCCTTTCTTTTCTACTGTATTCCAGTCGTCATCCATATTACGCGCGCGAATTTTCAAATTTATGATTAGGGACTGACGTCCCTACACTCTCGGCGCCCTGTACCAAGCCACAGGCTGTACACTCTTGGAGCCGGCACTGGTTGCATTACATTACATTACACCACCTGCATTCCCGTGTTTAGAGCCATTGGCTCCTTTCCGGTTTGGATGGATGGAGGTGAATTTTATTATTTTTTTTAGGCAGGACAAAAACAAATAACAGGAACAAAAATAACAATGAAAAAAGAAACATACATTGGGCAGAACAACATAGAAAACAAAACAAAATGGAAAAAATAAAAATATTTAAAGGAAAAAAAAGAAGAGTCATAAGTAGCCGGAAGTGTGTGTCAGTCTGGGTGGATGCGTGCACGATGATTATCCTCTACAATGAGATTGTTCTCATCACATATGAAGCGCATTAGGAGTCGAAGTCGGGTTCTTAATAAGTTATTCGTGAGAATGTTTTTTCAACCACTGTAATTTAAGTGACACTGTAGGAGTTTGGAAATGCCAGGAGAGGGTAAGCCGACATTTTGTGGCATAGTGCATTGGATCTCCTATTTCTCCGCACGAGCAGTTGTCATGTGTTCGAAGATTGAAGCGATGAAGGTATGAAAGGAAGGGCCCGTGTCCTGTAACGAACATTATCTCTTCTCTATTCCATCCTACTGGCTTGTTTGAGACCCTAGGCATTATATTGTGTGTACTGCGGCCAGTTTCTCCATTATCCCAGTTGTCTTGCCAGATGCTTAAAGCAGCTGACCTTATATCAGATTTCAGACAGGAAAGTGGCTTAGGGGCAAAGAAAGGGTTGCCTTTTGTGGTGGCTTCTTGGTGGCTGCGGTGGTCCGCGCATTCATTGCCTTAATAACCGACGTGGGCATTAAGCCATCTCAGAGGAATGTGTTTATGGGAGAACGAAAGGGTTTGAATCTCTTGGACCATACTATGGTGGGATTTAGGGTTGGTTTGAATCTCTTGGACCGTACTATGGTGGGATTTAGGGTTAAGTATGGCCATCAAACATGACAAACTGTCTGTCCAAATTTTGATTGGTCTATGAAGGGAAGAAGCTGCTTCAATTGCCATTTTAATTGCAAGGATTTCAGCTTGGAAGACCGAATTGTTGTGATCAAGTTTACCTTGCCATGGATATTTTTCGAGAATGCAATATGCTCTACCAATGCCTTCGTCCGTTTTAGATCCATCAGTATATATAGCCTAGGCTCCTGAGTCTCTGTGATTTTCTGCAAATGAAATTTGATCGTGGAGAAGAAAATTATGGGGGTGAATATGAATTCTACTGCTTTTGCTTTCGTAATCTGTTGGGCTGAATACAAGGGTGAAAAGGTTGGATGAAGATCTTGCTCGAGCAACTCGGGCATAAGTTGCTTCTTGCTGTCTAGGTGGAGGGGTTGAAGACCAGTGACCACTTGGAGAACAGCGGTTGGGGTTGTCCTGTATGCACCAGTAATATAAAGGAGAAACAGACGTTGAATGGAGTCCAGCTTTTTTTGGAGTCGGGATGTCATATTATGTCCTCAAACAGCTGCTCCATGGCATAGTGTTCTTTCTACGACTGTTTTATACAATTGACTTCTGATGTTCTTGTTGATGCCCCAAGTTTTTCCTGCGATTCTGCAGAGATGTTGGTATTGGTCCATGGCTCTTTTGCCCTGCTCTATTACGTGTGGTAACCAGCTTAATTTATGATATATTGTAACGCCTAGATACTTTAAATGGTTTTTGCGGCTAATTGGTTGATTCCCCCATTTAATAGTTGGTCCTCCGACAAGCTTGCTGAAAAGGACATATATTGATTTTTCCATTGAGACGTGCAGTTTATTTTTGTCTGCCCAGTCTTTAAACTTGTCTAGTGTTAATTTGCTGAGCTTCCTGAGACCTTCTCTGGTGTTGTCTGTAATCATGAACGCACAGCATTCTAGAGCATTTTATCGGGATGTTAATTACATTTCCTGAAGCTTCTTGGCGCCTTGTGGACAACTGTTGAGCTAAGAATGACCATGATTGATAGCTCTGAAAATTGTTCGAAAACTTTCAACCTCCAAAATAGAACTACTATATTGTTCTTTTAGGCCTTCTAGAGAATCGCTTACGCCCATAATCGCAAATCCAATTTAAATTATTCTTCTCTTTTTCATAATTACTTGTGTTATAAACATCAAATTTAAGTTGTGATAACGTTATAACCTATAAAAGAATAAATATTGTGTTATGTAGCTAAAATAACTGAGAAAAAGGAACATTAGGTTCGTTTTATAGGAAGAGAAAGGCACGGATAGCAGCAAAAAAAAAAAGGATGAAGAAATTCATCAAAATAGAAAATATTAAACCTAGAAAAGGGCTGTCAACATAAGTTGAAGGCAGATTTTCAACTTTAGAAAATTTTTAGAATGGCAACATAGTAAGTTACTGTTCGAATCAAAAAGTTCCTGCGAATGCAATTTTTTGTTTCTGCTGCCGCCTTTTAGATTTTGTACAAATGTCCTTAGCATCAACATCGGGATTTTATGATTGGAAACACATGTACGAACAGTTATCAGCACATGAGAAATCTCCAAATCATATGAAACCTTACCAGCTTTGCGTGGAGTTCAGTAAAAGAAAGAGATTAAGAAGGACTGTAAATTCTTAAAATCAGAAAAAATCCAAATGAAGGTTGGACATTGGAGAGAAGTGTTCAAACATTTAAGTATACGTGGTTGTGTTTCCAAAAGAAAAAGAACTATGTGGCAAAAACAATGAAAATTTTTTAAAGCTACTTGCATTCATTGGGAAATTTTGCGTCTTTAGTGCTGACCATTTGAGAAGAGCAACGTCTAATGAATCACGTATTCATAACCAAGAAAAAACTTACTAAATTACTTCAATATGAACAGAGTCGCTGCAATTTTCCAAATCTTTCAGTGCTTTGAGTATTTTTCTGACTATCCTAATAACTGTAGCTGCTGGCAAGGGAAGTTTTTCTAAACTGAAACTTATCAAAACGTATCTCCAATTCACCATGTCCCAAGAGCGACTAGTTGGATTAGCAACCATGACAACTGAACGGGTCATTTTGCAGAACATTGAAATTGAGAAGAAATTTCACGGATAAAAAGCAAGAAAAGTGGATTTTTGAACAGAACTTATAATACTGTCTTAAAATAAAGTCAATTATTTTTGAAATACATTTTTTGAATAGATTATTTTAATTTCAATAAGACCTATATAATCGTAAATATATATGACGTTCATAAATTCTTACCATAATATTATCAAGTCAAATTTACAGGTTAAACATGCATATTTCTATGTAAAGGTTTGTTTGGCATTTAAAATACAGGCATGGAATTTTTTAAAACATACATTGGTTATAGGTGTTGGGGGCGCCATATTGGTGCTTTGCCCGGTTGGTATAATTATCTCGGGCCGCCTCTGGTCTTGGGTACAATGATGTATTGTTAAAGGAATATCGTCTTCTGCATATCTCGTTTTATATTGAGCACATTCCTGTGTGACTTGCAGGTTAATTCATCAGTAATGATACACATTAGTCACACTAGGACTCAATTCCTCCCAACGTTTCGTTTGGCTGTTTTCAATCACTCATTAATTTTTTTAAAGCGAAGAGGGAAAAACTTTCAGTGAGGAGAGGATTATACTATAAACAAGGCTGTAATGTCGTAAATTCGCCGTCGTCTTAGCGCTGTAATGTTTCTCGCATACATTTTGAGGCCCCCTAGAGTCTCGAGGCACGAGGCAGCCACCTCTAACGTCTGTGTGGAAATCCGCCACTGCCTACAGTGCTACCAAGAGTCTTTTCCCTGCATCTCCTATACGGTCCAGTTGGGCTTATTTGGGCATGTAAACCTGAGTAATTTTTAAAAAGGCTTCATTACGAAGGATCAAATTTAAAAAAAACTTATTCTTTCCTTGTCTGTAAAATGAGGAAGTCGTATAGCAACCACTGAAAGAGTGAAGGAATAAAAGATAATTTTTCATACACTGTGAATATTTAAAACTGCTGGCAGAGAACAGGTTATTAGGCGAGTTTCCTTTCCCTGGTTTCAAGAAAAAATATTTGCATCTGGTTATGCCAATGCTGTAAGTATGATGAGGAGATCTACGTCCTCCCCTACTAGTACAGTACATTTGTCTTCGTCAGCAGCACCAATTGCACTGGTGACAAACAAGTGGTCTGCATCGACAGTAGCTCGCTTAACTAAAAAGCTCTCTCTCTCGAATTTAACACTAAACATAACTATAAGCCTTTCTTTATTACAGTCATTAGAGAGGAATTGTTCTGAAGGCACAGTCACCGTCATAAACTCATTGAATACTACATCCAGTGCAGTGTGTTCTTAGCATGTCTAATTCGCTCAGCTCTCTTGGTGCTTATCTCTGGTAGATCTTCTGGATACCCATCGACAGTAGTTGCTTCTTGACTGTAATATTTTTTATGTAAGCAACGTACTTGCCTAAAATTGCTGAAAAGTTCTCACTATTCTTCCAAATTACTCGATGTAGCAGAAATCCACCATCAATAACGTAGGCTGCACCTTGAAAGTTGATTTTGTCAGTTATTGGGAAGAATAAGTCGTAAAAAACAGATTTGGAACTTTTTCTCATGCCAGATTCATTGAAGAGAGACAATGGATAATGTGCTTTATAAGAAAAGTAATTCTGAAACTCCGTGTCGGATTTCTTCAGGACAGCAAATCTGCGGAAAAGCGTTTCCTGATTCACGAGAATCTCTTGATTTCCGATTTTTTCTTTGGATTTGAGTCCTCGGAGAGATTTCACTCTATTTTTTCTTACAAACTTGGTCAGTTTTTCCCAACTATGCATCTCATCGAAGAATTTCCACATTCAAAAGCTCTGTGGCAGTTTATTGCTTCGTCTCCCAAAATGCCAGTACTGATGGACAACACAAAATCTGAGAAAGAAAATGGATCCTGAGACTCAAACCAGCATACGCAGTATTCTTGAATCTGGCGTCGGTGTAGTGCTCAGAAGTAGTGAATGATAATAAGCAGAAGTCTTGTTGTGAAACAGTAGTAACAATAGGAATTACGAGGATCCATTTTGTTAAAGTGCTGTCAAAAATATTACTTCCATGACTAAGATCAACAGTACTTTTTAGTATCATCAGATCGGTCTAAATTCCTCTCCAGTATTTTTTCTGACCATCTGATTGTGAACCAGCCATTCGTGACGAACCGCTCATGCTCTTTTGATGCAATTTTACTCTTAAGTTTGTCTAATACTGGTTTAGATTAGTTTGTTAGTTGGACCAATGTCCCGTTTAGAAGCTGCATGAAAGGTATTTTGAAATAGTCTTCATAATTCTGAACCGTTATCAGTTAAAGAAGATGTCATCTTAGCTGGTACGCTCTCTTCTAACTTCCACACCCCACAAGCGCTCTGCTATTGGTTCACCAACATACGTATATGCTTACAAAAGTGAATACTTTTGCATACTTAGACAACTTATTTGATTGTATGCGTCGTCTTTTGGAAGAATGACGATTTTTTTTTTGAAAAATGGAAAATCATTGCAACTTTGTTAAGAGTTTCGCATCATACTATTTCAACAAAACATATAGTCTTGATATTCATTAAACGCATAATTTTATGCTCTACAACTTTCATCTGTACCATTTTTAACATTGAATATGTAGCTTTCGAGTAATCTAAGAAAAACTGACAAAATACCTCACTTCAGTTCTTGCCCTATAGCTCAGTTCTTCTCTCGCTGTTGCAATTTCTAACTATAGCATTAGTTTAAACTTGAATCAAGAATGACTCAAGAAAAATCTTTCCTCTGGGCAGGTTTCTGATAATTTTATTTACATCCATAGCAAACAGGAACATCACAGAATATTTCTTTATAAGGCTCATAGTGTCAATACATTCGTAGCGCAGAGCAGAGCAAGTTAAAATACAATAACAACAATATATAACACTGAGCACATAAACACATATGGCATCCAATTACAGCTTAGTTGCAAGATCCCCCCCCGATGAACTCCCAAGAGTTTACAAGAGGAGAGTGCCGCTCCAAATCATTCTTCAGCTTATTTTTATTCTAAAATTTTGCTAAAATTAATTTTAAAATCTGCACAACATGCATTTTACAATTCAAGAAATATCAACATTTCAACTTTAAAATTCACTAAGAACTATTCAACAATCAGTAAAACGTTGCATCCACTGGAACACAAGAACATTCAACTTCAGCTACTAGGAAACACTGTAAAACAAAGAAAGAGGATTAATATATGTTATATAAAAATCAACACTACACTGAAAAAAAATTCTGGTCAAAACTACCAGAATATGGTAAAATTTACCGTATTCTCTGGCTCATATGGAACACCATAAAGTACGGTATTTTTTACCGTATCAGTTTAGTAATGACTTTATGGTAAAATAACCAGAAAAATATCGTTTATTTACCACTCTGTTTGGTATGGAATTTGGTATTATTACCGTACACAAAGGTAATACTACCAAATAAGATGGTAATTTAGACCATTTAATTTGATAAATTTACCAGAAT
>BGPR01000650.1:420823-467894 GCA_013235015.1 Araneus ventricosus | reverse complement strand
GTCTTTCAACAAATTTTTAACTTGGTCCAAAAGATCAGGCAAGATTTTTGTAATAGTGATGTTGTTTTTAAAAAGTTAAAGTAAACATTGGAAGACATTGGTGTCAATTCACAAGTCGTTACATGCACATAACAAAGTTTAATATCTAACTAAATGTTTTTTTAACGCTGTGGTGTGACGTTTTGTCTTTTAATCCCACTGGAAGATGCTTGTTGGATTCCAAAATTAAATCGGTATGTCGCTCTTTATGAGAATCGAGTGACAATTTAGGAAAACGGTTTAACACAGATTTGTGAGATAATGATTTTTAGACAAAATAATTCTGAATTCTAAATTCTACTTGCTTTATTAACTTTTCTTTAGTCTCTTCAGTCCGAAATTTTTCATACTCCAGTCATATTCATTATAATTGATACCCCTACAATGAGATTTATCGCATGCATATTTGTGATAAATCCTTTCGCACTGTTCGACGCTAAAATAAACCTTTTTCGAGTTCCTTTCCTTTGTGCCTGTCTCAAGTCAATCGTTTGACCCCTTTCGAACCCCTTTAAAAGCGCTGAAACAGCTAAGTATTGCATTCCAACAAGAGGTGATCTTTCCATTCTAAAATTGTAAAATCTAGCGTCACTCGTTTCCCCCCTTTCCTTTCTACGTTTTGGCTCTACTGGATTGCTAATATTTTTCGGGCACTCTTTCTATAAATGACCATAAGGGATTTTTTTATTTTAGAGAAATTTTATCTCGAAGTTCCTACACCATAATTAAAAATGATGTCCCTCCCTGTCTAGACATCCGGGTTCTGAATGATCGGGTCACCGAGATAATAATATGCCCAGTTACAAAATGGCCATCACCAGGTCACGTACCAATTCCTCCCATAGAAGGTACGTCCCTTTATACGCCTATGTGGCCAAGACAATCATATCACCATTCCTGCACTCTCCAGGGCAAGCGAGAATCTGCTTACTTTTATCCGACAACTTCTCATCAATTTACTCGTGGACCTTCGTCTGCGGAGATGATTTCTATGACTATTATTGCAAAAATGAATCGCCAGTTAATCTCGATTGCCAAAGGAAAATTAGTTTGATGATTTACGAATGAATTCCTACCATTTGTCAATAAAGAAAACATCACGGAATATTACGCATATTTATCCAACGCGGAAATTGATATTGACAAAATTGATTCTCTTCGAAAATGTCACCTCAAATGTGTAGATCCTTAATTTTCCCTTTCATTCATCTGTAGAAGACACATCCCCTTTCGTGTCTGTGAGTGAAGAACCCCGTCATCACGAGGAAGAGCAAGAGCCACCCTCAGAGGGCAGGAGCCGGCGCCGCAAGAGGCAAGTTCCATGTGAGAATGGCGAAGGTCTCGATGACTACGTCGACACCCTGCTCAGATTCGGAAGGCGTCTCATCCGATTTCAGGTGAGCATGTTTCTCGTAAAATCGTACGTGATACAGATGGTTGAACATCTGATATCGCAGTCAGTTCGCTTTGCAAAATACATAGTCCTTATCTTGCATTATCCGACAAAACTTCCCATCTCTGGTGTCGATGGTTCTGTTTGGCATGAAAATCCAACAAAGAATAGCTGAAATAAGTGGTGATTAAGACTAAGTTCAGATTCCAAAATACACTGTATGCACTGTATTCTTTATGGTCTAAATGTTTTTAAACATATTGGTATTTAAGTTAATTATCTAACTTATAAAAATAAAGAAGTAATCCAAGAAATAATAATTCAACACACTCACTGCCACCGACACGCTGGCGTGTCCAGAACCTATTATCTGATTAGATGACCTCTTCTCAACTATAGTTAAGATATGGTACAGAATCGGACATCTAATTAGATAGATGGTTAGAATCTCAGGCGTGAATAGTGGCAGCAAATGTGTCAAATATAACTATAAAATTATAAATTCAAGAAAATCGATAAAATTTAGATTGCAATTATTCTAATAATGCTTGCGAACACGAATGACTCAAATGAAAATACAAAATAATATTAAATAGACAACATTCAAGAACTAATTAAGAAAACCAAAATCCTTAATTAAAGTTCTAATGTAAAATCTGCACAGTTATATTAACTTTTTTTTGGTACCTTACCTTTCATGAAGCAAGCAAGAAACATTTATTTCAAACACAAAATATATTGTTCTTACCTTTACGAGAAGCAATTCCTAAATGTACAGCAGATTCAAAACTGAAATTTCTCTGCGTCACTTTAGGCATTAATTTATAGGCATTAGCAAATAGGCGTTAATGTACCCCATTCAGTTTTGGGATTAAATATTTTCAAATATTTTTCGCGCTATACAGTTTCACCTAAACTTGATTAACAATTATATATAATTAGAAAATTAATTCTAAGTTTGGAAGAAATATTTATTTAGGATTTGCAATATATTCTAACGCAACTTTTAAATTCCTTATACTTTTTTAAATGTTTTTAAGATTCAGTGTTTACAACTTAATGTTTTCACGATTGAAATTATAAATTCCTACACGTTTTTAATAACTATAAAAATTACATAGTATTTACAGCTTTTTATTCTTTATAAATATTACTACATTGGTTGGGCCACAGAAATAATATTTTTGAGCCTCGAATTTCACTCTCTTGCTCAAATTCTTTTTAAACAATGAATTTTCCATATTAATCACAGGAACCCATCCCATTTCCGAATACGACAGTCAAGATTGACGACATGCTGACCATCTTCTTGTATAACGGAGGCATCAGGGGAGCTTCCAACATTTCCAGGAGAAAGAACGCTTACGTCAAGTGTACAAACTCGAGGTAAGGTAATCTAGAACCACACAACAAAAACGGGCATTATGTAACTGCATTTCAATTTAAATAGTTTTACACTTGGAACATGCAATTATAATTTGAATGATTTGCACTATAAATTTCATACTATACACTTGGCACATGGAACTATAATTCGAAAATCGCTCATATTTTATGACTTGAATCTAAAAGGAGTACTTAAAGGAAGTTCCATTTTTTATGACTTACAACTTTCTTTAATAACTTTTGAAAAATTCGCTCACCAGTCACTGATTCCATCAGATAATCGCGTGAATAGATGAACATTGCAACGTTCAGTCTGAAAGATGCAAAAACAGAGGTTATAGACGCAATGATGTACGAAAAAGTGAGAAGTATCCATTTCAAACCAGAAAGTAATTGATACGAGTGATAAAACTTTTCTCTTTTGTGAATCGAATTTGTTCAATGTTGGAATATTTTTTCACGTTGAATAAATTTAATTATAGGGGAATAATTTATTTTTCGAGCGATATATTTGTTATGATTGTGAATAGTTTCCATTAACGTGAATATGATCCAAATTAAAGTGCAAATAATTACCATTACTACAAAACTTTTAGCTATAGTTTAACCACGGATTCGGGAACCCTCCGCGCTTTTGCGCATGCGCCGGGCGGAGCTATTTTCATCAAAATAGGGGGAAAGTGAAGAATGGAAGGGTTATTTTTATATTTTACTGAGCGTGATCTAACAAAGAACTCCGGAAATGCGCTCATATGACTCATTGCCTGACACCCCTTTCTGGTATAAAATCGTCCGAAAGTGGTAGTCTCGGAATCCGTTGCTGAACAGTACTTTTTTATACATTTGACACTTTAATCGCTGAACATTTCCACCCTCACGGTGGTGGTTCTAATCCCAGTAAGTCAAAGCATACTTAACCCCCTTTATGGTGAGTCAGTGTCTCTTGATGAAAGTTTGGTTTATTTATATTAACGTCCTGTTTCAAAGCAAAAATAAGGGCTATTTAGGGACGAATCTCGTAATTGTGAACTACGTTCAGATAACGAGAACTACAGCTGAGCTGGCACCCCTTCTCCAAACGTATGCACCACACTAGCCTCATGATGAAGGGGAAGTGTGGTATCTTCTGTTTGTTCTCCGACGGTTCCGACTTCTAACTAGGTAACACCTGAAGTGAAAGTCTGAATCAGCTGTAATAAATTGCCTTCCTTTACCCTCTAGGAATATTCCATTTAAGAAAATATACACAAAATATAAGGAGCTATGTAAGGCGACCACGCTTTTATTCGAAACCATGCATTTTATTGTAATCAGAAAAATTAGTTTCAACTTTTGCGTTCATTTTTTCGCATGAATAAAACTTATACCTTAAATTTTATCTATTTATTTTTTTCCATTATCCTTTTTTAAAGAATTCCATAATTTCCACGTATATAAAAAATATTTACAAATTCAAAACTGGCAGAAGCAAATTCCATGTTATCTTGTACCAATATGAATTTTAAGAACGCTTAATTTGGGTGCGAAGAGAATTACCCTGCACCCATCATTGTAAAAATCTACCATCGTACGAAATCCATGCCGGGTGTTTGACCATTAAATTGAATTTTTTTTTTTTTGCAAGTTATCATGAGTATGAAAAATAATCGTCAAATCTTATCTCTTTCTTTATCTAGTACGACATTGGGCCTCGTCGTTCGATTGGAGAACCTAAGGGTGAATCTCAAGTACAGGGTGCTTCAAGACTATCGTCTGCTGCTCTTCAACGGAGATGGGGACATTCGAATCAGGGAAGTCATCGTACTCGTGCAACTCACTCAACTCACTGGCCCAGACGGAGATATCCGACAGCGTCTTGACAGGTAATATTTTCACTGGGTATATTTTCAAGATTATTTTTAACTCACACAATGATTAAAAGACAGTAATAAGAAGAAGAACATAAGTAACAAATAAAAATATTTGTTAAGTTAAATACTATTATGAAACACTTACAAAAAATGAAAATATATTAGAACTTTAAAACTATAGTTATTCTGCCTAATTAATCCCTCAAATTATCTAAAACGTTTTTCATTGTGTCAATTCTAAAAAGGTATCGACGCTGTATTGAAATGAATTTTTATTCTTGAAAAAAAAACATTTGTGATTATCTTTCTATACCTCATATAGATTACACATTTGCAATAATAATATTTCAAAACGGTGAAAAATTATTGCTATGACTTTTCAAAAGCATGCATGATTTGATATATATACAAGATTTAATCTTACAAATTTATACATACATCTTACGGTAGTGCCTAGACCACACAAGTTTCTAAAAATTCTTCACTGTTTTTATTTCCTCTAAACCTTGTTGTAGAACTGAAGTAAGTTCACTTATTAAAGTTTTTGCAATAAAATATTTTTGTAATTTTTTGTTTCATTTCTCTTGCACTGTTATTTGGGCAAAGTGGCCCAGGCTTGAACAGCGTTCCGGTTTGCCGCTGTTTTAAATACAGTGTTCCAAACTGTCCCTTTTTTTACTTACAAGTAGGCAATTAATGTTCATTTTTTAAACAGATTAACTATATTTATTTGAAAATATTTCTTGGAAAATTTTCTTTCCTAATTTTAAAATAGGGGGAGTTGGGGTAGATTGATACGTGGGAACATTGATACAGTTCTCAAATTTTGATGATTGGAATGGCTCAAGATGTTCATATCCCCTCATATATATGCCACTGTAACCCTTAGCACACGGTAAATTTTTCGGCCACGTTAAGTCAAAAGTTAATTTATAAATGAATCAAACCACTAACCTTCTAGTCAAAGTAAATTTTACTCTAATACGTGTTGTGAGATTTTTTTCACTAATTACGTTTTCCTGCCAGGGAATCTACTCCAAAGGTAGGAAAAAACATTTATTTTTCTGAACTATATTAAGTTTTAAGGTTTTTGAGTGTTGATTTTACGTGACCACTTGTTTTAAGTAAAAAAGTCTCTTGGGGGAGGTTCATACAGTTGACTCCGGGGAACATTGATACTCATCTTCTGTGTGTATCAATGCAACTTAACAGCAATTACTTTTCAAAATCGTCTTCAGAAATGGAAAAACGTAAAATTGAACTATCTAAGAGAAACACGCAATTAAGTATTCGTTTAAACTATGAAAACAGTTTGAATTTCATTGCAGAAATAAAAAGAATTGTTGTAAATTAAGTTTAAAATGTTTTTGTTAGGAATTTATTAAAATTGCAGAGAAAAATTGTACGGAAATTTAATTAATATCATCAAAAAGATAATTTTTTTGCATTTTTAGATGGTGTGAAAATTATTTTTGTGCTAATTTTTTTTCGTAAGTCATCAAGGAAGAAAGCGGAAATTTCCCTTAATTTTTAATTCATTAAAATTTCCAAAAACGGCTTCGAGGTACACACTCTCTCCCTCCAAAGTATATTTACACACAGAGACGCAGATTCTCCTGTATTATTTGTAGAGATAAATTATTTTCTGAAGCATTATTGTTTCAATTTTCCAGTCTCTTTAAAAATGTTGAAATTTTATTAAAATAAAAGTTTTTTTCTTTGTTAAACTTTTAAAAGTTGATTTGGATTATAAAGTGTATTGATAAAACAAATTAAAACAAATTTTATTTTGATCCCATATCTATTAACCATAATTATTTTCGATATTTCCGTGTGTATCAATGTACTCGTTGTATGGGGCAGATTGATGCAAATCCACTTTTAGGAAAAAAAGTGGAATAAATATTTTATTATTTCATTTATGACCAAAACTGGACTGAAATCCTATATTAGATTAACAAATGCATAAATATAGTGTATTAGTACAAATATTTCCGTTGGTAAAATCAATTTTTAGCTTTCCAAAACAAAGTGTATCAATTTCCCCGTGTTCCCCCTAAATAAAGAACGGGATCACCCTATTTCAGTTCAGCCTCGTTTCTCTTTTGATTATTATTAATTTCCATTATATGTAGGTTCCTAATCAATAGCATCAATTATAAAGTGACCAGTTATCTCAGACTGGTCTGAACAGTCCCTGATTTCTATTTTTGTCCTGAATTTATCCATTCCTTTCTGTTTAGAGTCTACTGGGTTGAAGTTTCGAAAAAATATATAATTATATTGTAAAATAGATGCAAGAATTAAAGCATATGCTCACATCTTCCTCTTTGCGTTTACAGACTCAAAATATGGAAGCTAGGCCATGTGACCGTTCGTCTAAGAGGGCTGGGCAACTTGACATCTGCCCTGTCCATGTTGCTGACGCATCAGATCAACGAAGATCCCAAGGCGGTCATCCCAGTGGCTGAGGCCCAAGTGACACATGTCATCCGCCAGCAGCTCAACAACATCACCATCCCCATTTTCTCGCTCATCTAACAAGTTGTCCATTCTACACCATACTTCATCACTCATTCACTTTCACTCATGTGCAACCATTGTTCCTGGCAGGGTCATCAGCACGACTGTGTGTCCATGCTTTAAAAGAGGCATGTTGGCATGATGCCAGAAAAGTTCGCTGTTTTTCAGTTTGCTTTGACATTGTGCCAAAAGGCATCTTTTACTAATGGTCATGCAATGTATTCATTGTATTTATATAATCATGAAAAGATCTTTTTTTGCAAAAATATACTGAATGTTACATGCTCAAACACCCTACTTATCTCAAAATCTTCTACATATATTTATGAGTAAATGAATTTGGAGAATTAAGTTTGAGCTAATGAAATTTGAAAGTGGCAGCACTGAGTTCCATTTCCAAGAGGTTTCCATTAAATATAGAAAATAATAATGTTTTTAACTTACAACGGTTTTGAATGATTATTTGACATAATTTAAATTCTTTTTGACTGTAACTTGTAATAAATGTTTGAAGCCATCTTAGATTTTTTTAGTTGCTTTAATTTTTGCAGAAACTTATTAAACATACAATATTTTCAAAATTTCTGCTTTACGATGTAACTTATATTAACTCTATTTAATTTTAGAAAAAGTGTCCTTATTATGTAAAATTCATAATAGAATTGTGCCTTTGCTATATGACCTTGTAAACAAACGTGTAAAAAATTGTACAGAATAAAACATTTCAAAAATTTATTTCTGTGTAATTTTTATTGTTTTTTACTTAAAACACAGTTCTCTTTGTTAATATATACCTACACATTATCTAAGTTTTGGTTCAAAATTATAAAATCCGTTTCTCAAATTTAAGTCTAACAGAAAATTAATGAAATAAATTCCTTATATTGCTGTTGTCGGCAATAAATTATTTCACGAATCTTCTTTCTCTAGAAGTTCTTTATAAAATAAATATTAAAACAATAGAGCGTGATTATTTTAATTTTCTTGCTTTTTTACGAGGCTTGGGAATTTAATAGCGGCAACCCAGCAATTACAACGAAGTTACTATCTTGAAATGTTTCGAGTCCTTTGATAGTCACCAGCTTTGACTATACTTTGACTGGCCGCCTCCCTGGCGTTTCCGGATTTCAACTAAAGAAATTATGGTAACCCTAAGTATATTTGTCATATCGTTTCCTTTTTAACAGCACTGGGACCCTCTGTGTAAATATCTTGAAGTCCAAGAATTCCAAAAATATTCCCTATCATAATTCCAAAATAATGGTTGACGAATTAATTTTGAAATTCACAGAACTTGCTTGCCAGTGTAAAAAGTAATTCAGATTGCAAATTATGTCTTATATGTTATTCTCTGAAAAATGTATGTTAAACCATCGCGTGAAATCGCTTGTATCTTCCTCTTAGCACATTCAGTAAAGTAAACAACCGGTCAACGAGCATTTAACGTTAGATGAAATTTCATAACCATTGACGCTGTCATCTGTCAATCAATACCTTTGAACGATTACTACTTGTTACTAAAATTAGAACACACTGATGACGGTTTTAAGGACTGTGTTTGATAAGGGAATTATTTCTGTTGACGACAATGTCATGTTTCGAGAAGTAACAAATTTATATCGCTCAACTAATTTTTCTTTTTGTGAAAGATTTATGGAAGAATCGTTTCGTGTGCCTATCAAAAGATGATGTCTAAAGTTCAGAATGATAATGAGGATCTCTCGCTATCAATTCGTAACAGCTGCTTCGATTCCTTTTATAGTGACATCAGCTCATAAAAATCGTCACAAATTCCCATAGGGCTCTTGGAATACTGGCAGATATCTCTTACTCTTGTCTTCCTTTTTTGAAACGACACGTAAGTAGGACTGAGAAGTTTCTTTTTTTTATTCATATAAAATTCACTAAGACAGTAATAATTAAAATAGTAACATTCAGAATTGCTAAATTTTAATTAGTCTATTATATCTTTTTAAATTTCATTAAATGTGTTTTAAAATTCACGTGTAAAAAGTATTTTTAAGAAACTGCCCGATTTCTGAAAAGTAAGCAAAAAGTAGAACATATTATCAATTGTTTTAATAAAAAAATAGCAAAAGAAAAATTAAAATGTAGGCACTTAATTTTAACCCTCCAGCAGGCGAAACTTTTTCAATTCTGAACAATAAATCCTTAGAGGATGAACCCCATTTTTTGTCATGTAAGTAAGTCTTTGGAACATAAAAGTTTTTAAACTGGAGATTTTAGAAATTGTAAGAATAAGTATAAATTAACCGCTTTGTGATTGAACATGGAAAACCGGAAAACCAGGTTAGGCTATTTGTAAGGTTAATAAGGAAACGAATGAACATATGTGGGAATCCTTTTTATTCATTTATTTATTCTTGTTAACAAGAAACTGTGAAAACTAAAGATAAAATAACGTTCCATCGTTATCTGAGTTTCTAAAAATCATAGAGTGGTCTTTAGAAATTGGGTTTATTTTTAAATATCTTTTTTTATTATTATTTTAGTTTCCTCGATGTTTTTAAACAAGCTTATAACTTATGCATCAAACGAATAATATAATTCTGCACCTGCACTGTGTAAATCGGATTTATGATTGTGATAATGATTAGAATTGTGAATAAATCACAGTGAACTGTCTCATACTGGCTCATTTTCAAGCTGGCATTGTAGTTTTTAAATTTTTTTTTAAACCTCACTTACATTATTTGACCAAACTCTTCGACTGCGTTTCCCAAATCGTTTATTGAAAATTGACACAACAGTTTCATCTATTGGAAGCTTACATTAGTATAAAGGAAAAATTTAAATATAATTCATTAATTATTTCAACCTAAATTTAATTTTAAAAAAATAGTTTAATTTTAACGTGAGGATAATATACCGTATTTAAAATCTATCTGAAGGTTGGCAAATAAGTTAAAAGTAGGTCTTAAAACGTGAATTCAAAAATAGAACAAATTAATAAGGAACATTTAAAAATGTTACTCAATGTATGAAAAATTCTACTTTCTACACTTTAGTTGTAAAATAATTCTTTTAATGATAATTATTAGAATATTAGAGAATTTGATTTATTTTCAAGGCAATTTAAAATTATGGCACATATAAATTTTTCAAGAGATTTCAAATGACAAGAGGACACATTTTAAACATGTTTTAAACTACTAAGAGCATGAATCGCTTTGTTACAGCTAGAATATAATAAAATCTTAAAATATTTGTATAATTAATTGCACTGTAAAGCAGTAAGATTTAAATAACTTTTTCTCGCGTATGCCTTCACCTTATTTTGATATCAATCTATTTGATTTCAATCAACATTTTTGATGGATTCTTTCTTCTCGTTCATAAATGTATATTATCTTTAAGTGTGCATTATTTAATTGGCAAATTGATCAATGAAAGTAATTGTTTGAAAATAACTGAAGCACACTGAAATTGTTTACAGGGATGAAAAGCAAACGGTTTTCTTAATTATTCATGTAAGAAACAATAATCGTAGCTATAATTTATTCCATGTAAAATTATGATGTCGTTTGTATGTTATTACCTCCTTACTTATCAGAACGTTTATATTTTATAGCATGGATAATGAAAATATTTTGATGTTATTTAATACATCGCTGCAGATTAAGAATTACATTATAATAAATATAAAAGCTCATATGCCTTATTATTCAGGCATTAAATAAATTTTGACCATTTAAGCATTAATTATTATCCATCATATTTGAAGGTTTTATATTTTAAAAAATTAACAATGCCCCTTTTCGCTGCAACATTAAATATTATGTTTTTAATGCTTTTAATTAACTCCAAATAAATAAAAATTATTTAATTAAAAATTATCGTATGCTAATTATTCACCAATTGATTCTTTCATGGTTTTCTCTTTTTTTGCCAAAATAATCGGTTAATTTCTATTTAAGATAAAATATCTAACGGAAAAAACATTTTCCACTAACAAATCTATTAAGTAGACACTTGGTAAGTAGTTAAATAACAAAATTGCACCTTTTTGAGCAGGACTCTGATGGATAGAAAGCACGTATTACTTTCCTGTGCTTATTCCGCGAGCTACAAGATAAAGTAATATTGGAAGAATCTTGTAACAAAAGGCATAGGTCAGAGGCATCTGAATTTTTTTGAAGAAACGAAATTCACAGAACCAGTTTTGATTCAAGGAAGAATATAAATAATGAACAAAAACTTATACAAAATGCAAGCGACAGTGGAAGACAAAAAAAAATTAACCCAAAACGAGTTCAAAGATGTGGCTTAAAAATATTTTTTTTAAATATATCTTTTATAAGATATTAAAAAAAGCTATGATTAATTTAATTAATTTCGCAGCATTTTTTCCCTAATTAAAAAGGTATTTATATATAAAAATAATGTGACAATAATCACCAAAAATTACAATACGATCGTTTGCTTTTTATTATTGAAAACCTGCTTATACGGTTTTCCTGCATAAAGTTTAAAAAATATTTTGATTTAATCCTTTGATTTGCGGTATCTTTTTCATTGATTTTTTGAGGCAATAATTTTTAAATATCAACGGATTGATTTGTTTAAAGGTACATCTTACTTTCGGTGCAATGTTAGATATTCAAAACTATCGAATAATTGTGTGTTTCGCAATAGAGGTAAAAGCCCATTACAAAGTAGCTTAATTTTTTTTCACAAAATACTTATAGAATATTATGAGCATTTTCAAAGAATTTGTAAATTTTTAGCAAGCCAATAACTCTTAAGAGTCTGTTTTTTATCATCATCAAAGTTTTGCGAACCTTCATTTGATTCGAAACAGAAACGAATGTTTCTCATCTACACACGACGCTCTCGAAATAGTAACTGTCAAATAAATGATGATTAATGCAGGAGGAAAATAACCAGACTAGTTTTCTTCGTTAAAAATTATTTACTGCAGCATTTAATGGGTGCTGGTTAAAAAAATGAAACGTAACTTAAATCAGACAGTTCAAAAGGATTCCTTTTAAATTCAGACTCGTTATTAGACTAATTCATAAGCAATTTTATTTTCAGCGATTAAATTAAGCATAATGATGGTAAATTAACCTTGTCAATGTAATTTTTTTTAAGAAAATAAAAGAAACAAATTGCATTTCTGATATTTTTAATTAAATTTAATTAAAGAAATTGAAGTAAATTGGTAGTTAGAGTCTTTTAAACTTGACTTTTTGGCTTTCTAAATCTATTGCCCTAAGAATTAGAATTGGATCAGTTTTACATAGAACCGCAATCTTAAGTACGGTTTTCAATAACGAAAACTATACCCATAAAACGGTAAATGTTTCTCAGTTGCACATGTTGTGCCATTTTCAGTTTAAAGATGATTTCTTATAATTGACTTTTTGATCATTTACTTACATACAAAAACGTGGTACAAACATATGCAGATAATAATTATTATGTATCTCATATCACATAGCTTATAGCTGGGCCATAAAATTCACCACACCCTTCATAGTGTTCGTTTTATTAGTATATTATAGTTAATTATAGTTTTATTTTCACTTTTATCTTTCCCTTAAGGAAAAATCATATTAACATAATTGTAACCAAATTATGTTCATTTTGGTATTAAACTAAGAATTACAGAGAGTCAATAAATTTATTGAAATTTGTTATCTAATCTATTAACAATATGCTAGAAGATTGCATAATCTGATCATTTGAACCCTAAGTTCAAATTCAAAAAAATGCATTTAGCAGTACTGTTAATTTCGAATTAATTACATTAGGTTTACTTTGGTATATCAGATAATTTAAAGGAACCTAGTGGAAAAGACGGGGTATATGTAGTGGAGCTGCATAAAATAAATAATAATTATAAAAAAACAATGCAAAGAAAACTAAGTGGAAGAAATACTCAAACATTAACAATATGTTTTGCCAGTACTTTTCTTCAAATTGATTCATCCATATTTATTATATTTGATCACCATAATCCATGTATAATAAAAGTTGAGGCGAATTCTTCAGTACCTAAAAAAGAAATAAAAAACAACGAAAAGAAACAAATTGAAGAAAAGCAAAACAGTAACAATATTTTTAACAATACTATTATTAACTTTTTTTAATAAAAGTCAAATCAAATCAAATTAGCATTAAACTTATGAAATAAATAAAACATTGTTTTTCTTTTTTCTTTGTAGAAGTATACAGTTTAAAAGCCTTTTTTAATTTATTCTTTTTACCATTTATATTTAATATTTTATTCGGCACGGAATGGACAAATATGGCTTTTGCGCCATTAAACCACACCGAAATCAAAATACATTATCATTTTATTCTGTTCATTAATTCATAGCTAATTTGGAAAAATTAACGACTAGCATATCATTATAAAATATTGACAAAGGGGGAAATCCATTTAGAATTTTATAACAGTTAATCAGCATAACTGGGGATTATTCCATTCGAGAATAAATAACTTGAAAATAAATGTTATCAAATTATTATGCAATTTTTCTCTTCGAATTTTTATGCTTCTATTTTTACTCTTGCAAATGAAGATTGTTCTCTTCTAAGAAAGGTTTCACTTCTTTTATGTGGTTCTTATATGATAGTAAATTTCATAATTTTCCGAAACAATATAAATGAAATTTAATTTCAATTTGTCAATGAGCTCAGCTGATAGAAATCTGGTTTTTCAACAGTTAGATTTGGTACTTTACAGTAGTGTTCTCTAGTATGTATCTCATGTATTATTATTTTCTAAAATTAAATATAAATAATAGGGATACAAGATAATGATAAAAAGCAGCAAGTCTGTCTTTGTATACGTTTTAAATACATTTCAGTACAAATAAATAGATAGATATTGACACCAATTTTTTATACCCAAACAATGTAATTCGTAGATATATAAGATAAATTTTAGTTCTACAGATTACAGTTTTCGGCATATGCCGAAGGAAATATTTTAGCTACAAATAAAAAAAAACTACCATTCACTTTTTCCATTCATTGTTTTCTATTAATTTTATGCTTATATTTACGGTTACTATAATTTGTACTTCGTAAAATATAGGTTACTTTGGAATAAAACTTGCCACTAGAAGAAACAAATGAAGAAATGGGCACCAATAACTTGGTTTTTACTCCTATTAAAATTAAATCCTATTATTACTTGAACAATTCGAAAAGTGTGCTTTTTTTCCGAATTGTTCAAGTAATAATAACATTTTTTTTTTATTTCTAAAGAGTTTTGATCCCCAAATCTTAACACCATTTAGATAGTTTTTTCCCCTTTCTGTAATTATATATGTTTTCCTCCCTAACATAATCAGAAGTTTCATTTTAACACATAACACTTCTAAATGGGATTGCAATGATCTTGGAAGTTAGTCCACCATATTTTGACTATACATTAGACTCTTTACTCTCTGGTTCGAGACTATCGGGCCTAGTTAAAAAAATTCCGTAATAAAAGAAGGAATAATTTTAGAAAAAATTAAGCCAACCTTTTACATTAAATTCTGTAAACGGTTTTTTGTTTCCTGCATTTAAGTTAGGCTTTATGTAGTTTATCTTGAAATGTGTACAATGTTTTCATTATTAGACTTCCTTCTACTTTAAAACATTTTTAAAACATGCAGCAAAGTTCATGACAAACATTTATAAAGTAATGTCCTTTAAAGGCGCTAGAAATTACGAATTTGAACGTATTTTCAATGGCATGGGTGGGGTAAAAAATGAATATGATCCGGCCTAAAAAGCCTATCCGGATTTTTTGATATCTAGCCTGCCCTTCGACCACATTATGCCAGATAGTCGGAAGTATACTGCAAATTTATTTACTGCAGCACACTATAGTAATAGCGCCTTTAAAAAAGATTTACGAAAATGCTAGTATTTATATATTTGATGTTTGGAATAAAAGGCACGGCGTATTCTACATGTATCAGATTGTCAATCGCTGCTAATAATATTAATTTGCTTTGCTTACATTTAAGACGTATTTACAATAAGATAAAATTAGGCGAAATCAAATGAACAAGTGACTTCTCGGAGATAAAGTGACTGTCGATTCCACCAATAAATTAGTTTGTTGTAATAGCTAATTATCCGTCATCTACATAGAGGTACATAACTTTCGAATTACACCTAGAACTATCTAATGTAAACTCGGTTTTAGCTAGCACTCATATTTATGTTTGTGAAACATAATTAAATTTACCAAATATTTCTTTTTGTATGCGTAAATGATCTCATATAGCACTATTGGCGAAAGTTTACATAAAGGTTTTTTTTTTCTTTTCACATTCATATACAGGGTGTCCACTAAAGTTCTTCTACCCACATTAACTTGAAACCGGCGACAACTATTGCCACAAACTTGATGTCTAGTTTTAGTGAAGTGACCATGATAATGCTATACGGTGGGATTGGTTACAGTGCCACCTGGCGGTAAACAACGGAGTTAGCATTCTTATCTCGAAAACGGTACAAGATACAAGGAAAAAGTCAATTACAAAATTGTAGAACGACTTTGATTTAGAAAGAAAAGACACCTTCAACGCAATAATGCTAAGAACAAAACGTGCAATTGTTTGGTCGCGATTTCCAACACTCTTACGCCAGAAAAGCGTTAGAAAGAAAACAGAACAATTAGTTATCACGAGACACCTTTATTTTCGGTGTTCAAAACCTCGCCGTCAGGTTGACGTTTATTGTTCAAAAGATGATCTTTTCTCCTGTTGTTAGGAGTCGACGTCCGAAATCGCTGACGTCGGGAATCGTGACCAAACAAATGCGCGTTTTACACGTTTTATTCTTGGCATTATTGCTCTCAAGGTGCCTTTTCGTACTGAATCGAAGACGCTTTAGAATTTTGTAATTGACTTTTTTCCCGTATCTTGTACCGTTTTCGAGATAGGAACGCTAACTCCGTTGTTTGCCGCCAGGTGACGCTGTAACGGATCTCGCCGTGTAGCGCATGGTCACTTTACTATACCTAGACATTACGTTTGTGACAATAGTTGTCGCCGTTGTCAAGTTAATGTGGGGTAGAAGGACTTTAGTGGACACCCTGTATTTTCCTAATGGTTATCATGTAAAATTCGTCAAGGAAATAGAACCTCGTTTCTCTGCGATGATAAGGAAATTAAGTCCCATTATATTTTTGCGAAAACTCTGATGGTTTCATAATCACACAAAAGCACATGATACATCTAACTACAAATTGTCTTGTGCTGTGTTGTGACGTTGACGGTTTTTTTCTTCCAGTAGTTCGCAATTTATTCCAAGTTGAGCTGGCGCGAAGCGTTTGACGTGTATTCTTAAAAACTTATGCTGTACTCTTAAAAAATTAAAAATGCTTAAAAAGATTTGTCATGAAGTTTTCGTAAGCTTTAAGGAAAACATTGTCCAAATTTAAAATTAAAAAATCATCTGCTTTCGCCAATCTCCATGATAATCAAGTTAAAATTTTTAGCAAGATACTTTTTAAGAATATTAACTTTAGTATAACTCCCACCAGTGCTATTTCCAGAGAAAACAATATAAAAAAATGTATTACAATAGCAGCAACAGTAAAAGATGTCAGGACTGAATTGTTGAAAGTTGAGTCCAATGTTTTGCGTAACTTTCTCAACTAGCTTATCTATTTATTAAAATATATTCCATATAATTAGGTTGCAACGAAATTTCTTTATCACGTATTATATAAAATGTTACATCAGTTAAATCTATCACTGACAGAATACAGATGATCTGTTTGAAATGATTCAGTTGCGTGTAACAGTAAGCAAAAATCTTTATGGAAAGTATAGAAAAAGTGCTTTGACATTCTACTAGACTTTATCAATACAAAACCACGAACTCTATGAAAACTGATGATTTGGAATAAAAGCATTCATGCACTTGTTAAATAATATTTATTTTAAATTTGCATTTTATAATTGTCCTTAAAATGGTACAAATTTCTAAGGACCTAAATTTGTCCTGCTTTTTTTCCAATATGTCGACTGTAAATTCAAATTAAGGACTGAAACATAGCACAAATTATTCAAAAAATGAAATTTTTTCAGGTTCCTTGATACACCATGAAGCTACTTACAGCGACATTTTTATGTGTTGCAGCTCTGCTGATCAGTGAGTTACATTTTTGCATTTCTAACTAAATATTTTCTATCCTGCATCATCTATCTACTGTTCATCTTAAAATCCATAATAAAAAAGGAATCTCGACTTTTCTGAATGCTTTCATACACGTCACTTAGAACGTGTGACCGAAAATGTCCTTGCTTGTTCGTTATACACGATTTTTCTGCTTTGTTTAATAACATTAAAAATCTTGACTTTATTTGCATTACTTTTGGACTTCCGATTTGAAGATTCCATGGACTTAGCATTACACCGGAATTACATAATTAAGGGATTTTAATGTAAATAAACAAAACAGGAAACTCGTCAATTAAGCATAAATAAAATTCTTCTTAATTTGTCCAATCAACTTCTCTACAGGAGGTTTAGGTTGTTGTCCCCAGAAGCTTTAACTTTTGGATTTTGTAATTTTCATATTTTCCACGCTTATTTAAAGAAAACAATTTTGACTCCATCTTCAAATCCGAAAAATTATCTATTCAATGAGGCTCACTTTCATGATGTGCTATTTTTTTGTGATTTTCCGAATTTTTTAAAAAGCATTTTTAACTACAGTCAGGATGATTTTCACGCAAATGAATGTGTTTTATTTAATATTTTCACTGGACGGAGTAACAATGTAAATTAAGTAAAAACATATATAATACTTTTTATTTAATATTTTCATTAGATGGAGTGGCAATGCACGCTAACTAGAAATGCAGATTATATTTTTCTCTCACGCGAGTGACAACGCACGGGTAAATAAACGCAGAAATAAAAAATATATATAACATTTTCATTCAATATGGTGGCAACATGCATGTTAAAAAGTTTTCACTCAACCGTTTTCACAAGAATTTTCTATGGTGAATAAAACTAAGTATACTTTTAAGAAAGGCATATTTTCCGATTGATGGATTTAATCCAAAATTTAATGAAGTTCTACGATTTTTATGAAGACGTTGAGGTAAATTTCACCTGTGAAGCTTCTTGTGTTTTTGAGTTCAAACGAACTGGCATAGAGACATAATTTCAAAGTTTTTTTTCACCCTTTGAATTGAGAAAGGTCTAAAACAGTGTTACCCAACATGAGATCACACTCCACAGAGGGGCAATTTGATTGTCAAGGGGGGCAATTCGAAAATGGACTCGTCCAGAGTTTAAAAGCAACCGTCTACTGTAATTTTACTAGTATACAGGTTGTTCACTAAAGTCCTTCTACCACACATTAACTTGAGAATGGCGACAACTACTGCCACAAACTTGGTGTCTAGGTATAGTACAGTGACCATGATAATGCTATACGGTGAGATCGGTTACAGCGCCACCTGACTGAAAAAAAAACGGAGTTAACATTCCTATCTCGAAAACGGTACAAGATACGGAAAGAAAGTCAATTACAAAATTATAGAGAGTCTTCGATTTAGTACGAAAAGACATCTTGTGCACATTAATACGAAGAACAGAACGCTTAAAATGCACATTTGTTTGTTCTCAATTTCCGAAACTGTGACGGCTCAAAATGGGTTAAAAAGAGAAAAAACAAATACTTATCACAAGATACCTTTATTTTCTGTGTTCAAACTGCTCTTCGTCATCTACATCAAAGATCTGGGCTCTTGTTTGAATTTCACTTTGCTTTTTATCATATCAGTTGGTCCACTAGCACAGCTACTGTAATACGTCATCGAAAGTCCTGCAATGCTGGTGGAAAGGTTCATACACCTGCTGTTTGAGTTATTCCCAGAGGAAAAAGTATAATGGTGTCATATTTTGCCCGAAAAATAACATTTTCTCCTTTTGTCCATGTCTTGTGACATCACAATTTCGGAAAATGAGAACAAACAGATGTGCATTTTAAGCGCTCTTATATTCGTATCAATGTGCATAAGGTATCTTTTCGTACTACATCAGAGACGCTCTACAATTTTGTAATTGACTTTTTTCCCGTATCTTGTGCAATTTTCGAGATAGGAGCGCTAACTCCGTTGTTTGCCGCTAGGTGGCGCTGTAACAAATCTCATCGTGTAGCGCATGGTCACTTTACTACACCTAGATACCAAGTTTGTGGCAATAGTTGTCGTCGTTCTCAAGTTAATGTGGGGTAGAAGGATTTTAATGGACACCCTGTGTATATAAATTGTCAGATCGAAACGGCACATTTCTCTTTAGGATCTTCTCCCTGAATAATTTTCAAAAATATACATATAAAAAAGTTTTTAATCCCCGCAACCTTTTAAAAAATGGTGAAGTTACGAAAAATTATTTCGCAACTGAATTGTTTTCCATTATATGTTTTGAAAATTTACTTAACTGTGTTTCTCAACAATTTCCTATTTATTTCTTCTTAAAACATATCATTTAAGTTTCTTCAGTAAACAATTCAATTTTTTATCATTAAAAATTATGTATATGTTATGTAGGGGGCATAAGAATTTTAGAAAGGCTTAGGTGGGGCATGGTACCAAAAGTTTGAAAAACACTGTTCTAAAACAAGAATATTCATCAAAATCTCGATGTCAAATTTTTTATGATTAAAATAATTTATATTTTTCCATTGAAAATAATTCGTATAAGAAAGAGTAAAAACAGATTGTTCTTTTTTGAATTGATGCAAATGTTTAAAAAAAAGTTTCCTCGGGTTTTCGAAACCATCAAAATGGAAGTTTTTTTGAAAAATGGTTTTTGTTATTACAAAATGAAAGACTCAAAATATATTAATACAATCCGGTAATAACGGATTTTTTAACGAATTAAATATTGTTGTGGTTGTTACATAATATTAGAAGTTCCATTGCTACGAAAAATAAAAGGATCAAAAATGAAATTTTTACAAATAGAAAATAATGTATTCTGTAGCTAAATTCGAAGTAATTGTTAAATGATTTCAGATTCTTTTGAATCAATAAGTAATACGTTGCCTAGCAACCGTTGCTAAGCAAAAGAAAGAGAGCAAAGGAGAAGAAAGAAAATGTTTTCGGCAAGAAAGTCATTAAAATCTTAAAATCTAACCATACAATGACCAAAAAATTTAAAGCAGATTACTTATGTAAATGGAATAGAAAATTATTCCCCCACACATAACGAATCTTACGTACAGACAATCAAAATATGCTTCTTTTCCCATTCATAACTTTTATGATTCTGAATTTATGCAGTGAATTGTCACAGATGCATGCATATTTTATAACAAACCCTGGACTATTTGTCTTAATTTATTCTTCTAAATTGGTTTACCTGACGTTATTAAATAATGCATGGGCCGTTAATGACGTGCATTTACATGATACATTAAATATTAGTGTTTGTAATTTCGTTCAAATGCAGGGTACCAGATATTGCATCATTTTCTATTGCATATCATTTTGTTTTCTTTTATAAGACGAATGCAGAATGAAATGCTATATGATCAAACGTATTCAGACACTCTTAGATTTACGCATTTTTTTTTCGAATTTCTCCAGGAAGTCTGGACGGATTGCCCTTGAACTACGGCTGTGTAATGAATATGCTTGAACTCACATTTTACGGTGAAGATTCGCTCACGAGAACATTTTAACGACCGACCAGAAATTGATGAAGAAAATGATTTGACTTCAGCCCGTTGCACAGAAAGTTGATAACGATTTGCAACTTTCATCAACTTTGTTTCCTGTTCGCAACACTTACATAAAATAGCATTATATTCGGGAAGATATAAGGGTTTTCTTAAAAAATTCCAACTTTTTCCGCATGTTTTTTGCTTATAACATACAGAGTTTTCAACCAAATTATACGCAATTACAGAATACGTGACAATATCTTTGCCAAACACAGTATTAAGATTTACAGTAAATACTTGGAATATTCGAAGAAACAATAGTATTTGTGATTAATACTTTTTATCTGCGCATGTGCGAAACATAGCATAATTTTTCTTTTATAATTTGGAAGCCAGATATGTAAGACAGCATATATAAAAATTCCAGTCGAATACCGTTAAGATTTAGGAAGATATTGGCATTGCAGCGAACAGAATTTCTGTTGCTCTCTAAGAGAAAGAAAAATGATGGGTGTTTTTTAACGAATTGATATTTTTTAAACTTGAATCTCAGAATAGTAATCGTTGAACTGCAATTTAAATTATGTATTTTATTTATAGGTATACGCGGGTATTCAGCATATTCAACCCTTATAAAATTAAATAAAATTATTCAAAAATCTAAGTTTAAAAAACTTCAACTTGTGGAAATCCCTTCAACATTAAGCTTCTCCTGAAGAGCAACGGAAATTCTGCTCTCTGCAATGTCGATATTTTTATGAATATTACCAGTATTGAACTGAAAATTTTATATAAGTTGCTCTATATATCTGTCTCTGAAGTTATAAAAGAAAAATTACGCTACGTTTCGCACAGGCGCAGTAAAAAAATTATTTACTACAAATACTCTTATTTCCTGTAATATTCAAATTATTTAATTCAAATTTTGACGCAATGCTTCTTTTACATATTGTCAAATAGTCAATAAGTTTCGCATAATTTTATTGAAAACTCTGCATGTTATAAGCAAAAACTTGTGGGAAAATTTGAGTTTTTTTAAAAGAAAACCCTTATATTTATCCGAATACACATGCTGTGTTTACTAAAATGCATGTAAGTATTGCTCACAGGAGACAAAAGCATTGATAAAAGTTTCAAATCATTATCAACTTTCTGTGTGACGGGAGTGAACACAAAACATTTTCTTCTTCATCAATTTCTGGTCGGTCCCCAAAATGCTCTCGTGACCGAAACTTCGCTGTAAAATGTGAGTTCAAGCCTATTTATTACATAGTTTAAATTCAAGGGTGGTTCGTCCAACCTTCCTGGAAAAATTGGAAAGAATATGTAAATCCGAAAGTGCCCGGATACTTTAGATTACATACTGTATGCAAATGTCAAAAAATTCGACCTCGAGGTAATGATAAATATCCACGGTTTAGACCACCCGGATACCAAAAGAACCATTTTTTGAAATTTGTCTTTTGTCCGCAAAAAGCATTTTTGGAATTTGTTTTCTATCCGTCAAAAGCAATTTTGGAATATTTTGCGGCATGAATTTATGAACACGGCAATTCAAAAACGGCATGAGCTAGAGACGAATGAAATTAACAATTGGTTTTTACACTGAAATTATAAATCTATATCAAATTTTGAACAGAATTCCTGAACCAGAAGTTTGTCTGTCTGTTCGTCCGTGATCATGTGAACACCATGTAACTCAAAAACGCTTCAAAATGTACGGATAGAATTAGAGATATGGTTCCGTAACCAGAACTGTAGATCGGTATGAAAGTTTGGACCAAATCCATCAGAGGGTTATCTCTCTGTTGGTTTGTTCATTCGTGTTTATGTGAAAGTGATAGCTCGAAAACGCAACAGGTTAGATGGATCAGTTTAAGTATACGATTTTTACGCCAAAATTGAAAACCTATATTAAATTCTGAACCCAATCGGTCAATGGAAAGAGATCCCAAATGCGCACTCGGTTCTTTTTGATATACTACGAAGCTGACACAAAATATGCTATAACGTGTAGGTAGGGTAGACCGGGGCTAGTTGGTCCGTTTTTTCTTCTAATAATTTTTTTTTAAAAAGGGAATTCAAAATTTAAAAAAAATTTAAGCTGACATTATTAGTGTACCTTCAGAAAAAATTCGGCATAGTAAAATTTGAATATATCATCTATAGTATTAGTTTAAATCCTCAAACTGACACCAAGTCGTTTGGGCCAACCTGCCCCGACTGCGGAGTAAGTTGACCCACTACTAGAATGAAGCAACTATCACAAAACATCCTCCTGTGTTATTATATTTTATTAATTTAAGTATCATAATTGTGTTATATCCACATTATATGTGTTATATACAAATTTAGTGCATTTCTACTCAATAGAAACTGATATGCAACTTTTATGGTCATCGCCAAATGGTATTGTGTAATTATAATCAAAATTGAATCCGCATGGTTTTTCATAACAAGTATCTTGCATAATAAATCTGGTGCAATTCCATCCCACATATTCAGATATTTATATTACGCACATCCTGAAAAAGCCTGTGTAACAGCGCCACTGGGCATGTTGGCCCGCCGGGCCAACGAAACATTCATTTGAAAAACGAGGATAATAAAGAGTGAATCAACTTTTTTACGGAATACTCAGGTCAGGAGAAAGATTAGTTCTCTCCTTTTCAACAACTTCATGAAACTTACGGAAAGCATTTGTAAGAGTCGAAAACTATGTGATGGAAAAAAAGAAGAATGGGAAATTAATGACGGTCTTTATTTATTTGGATGAAAATACTCTATCATTTGCTAATAATAGGAATATTCTTTGATATAAGGATTTCCCTCACGCGCATCATATTTTTATGATCTGTGTTTGACTGAGTGAGCATTGGGAAGATCCAGCTTATATGCACTATTTTCTCCAAGATGGTTGTTTGTTTAAACTTTTCCTCTAAGCAAAATCGGTTACATTTTGCTTAATTATTTCTTCTAGGCGAGTGCCGAGGAGACGATGAAGCTTGCAAGAAACCCAACGTCCACGATTACCTGGACGAGATGTTAGAGAAGGCCAGAGAGGAGCTTCCCGATCCCATCCGATTGCCCCCGAGGTCCTCTTTCGTCGATCTCAGCGACGGAGTCCTGTGGGGTCTCTCCAACCTGACACGTCTTGGTGATGCAGAAGTGCAGTGTCTTGACGAAAATACCATTGTCGTGAAGGCAAAAGTCACCACTGACGAACTGAAGGTAAGACTGGTATAGTTTTTGATATTGCAAATGATTCATGTTGAGGTCATTTCTTGATTTGTTAAAAGTCGAATGGAATCTAATAATATCTGTAGGCTTCAGCTAGCCTTCCTGAGGGCAGTAACTCTTTAATAAGATTATTCAACCCTGTCTTACTTTTAGCGTATCTTCGCCATACACTACTGGCAGCTTTTTATGATCTTGTGTAGAGGTTTTTCTGCCCGGAAGTGATAAAAAAATATGTCAAAAATTCTCGGTTTGATTTTCCATTTAGAAGTGATAACTAAAAACATTATTGGAGAAATAGTGGTTTATCTTTTGCCTAAACACCTCTAACGTTATTAGATATTAAGTTACAGAGCACGTATGTTTGTCCAACTATTAAAAACGCAGTTACTCTTTCGGCCAATAGTAAGCAATTGAATTTAACATAACAATCTGTTTCCGAATATGTTGGCATTTCAGTCAGTCCAAGTCTACAATCCATCAGATGCAAATCGTCCAAGCCATTTAATATAAGAAAGATGCAAAAAAACATATGGACAACCCACAGCGCACGGACGTTCATCTCTTGCCGTGTCAGGATTCAAGCATTGAATAAATTATTAATATGCAATTACAAGGCATATTAATAAAAATGAGAATCTTAATGGAACCTTTTCTTTCTTTACAGGGTCGTTACACATGGCAAAAAGAGCGCAGGAATCAGAGCCCAAGGGAAGGATACGTGGTGTTCATTTCGCACGATTTCGAGGCTGCAATCGACTTCCGAGTTGCCAAAAATAATGGTGAAATCACCCATCCTGTGCTCGAGAGGTTTGAAATCAAGAAATTCAAGAATGCCAAGGTGGAGATCACAGGTATGGGTTTCCTCACATGGGCTCTGGGGGAGATGACCACCCTCATGTCAGGAGTGTTCCAGAGGGCCATCGCCCACTCCGTTCAGGGGCCCCTCGAGGAGGCCCTCCAGAGGCAGATGAGAGAGATAGACATCCAGTGCGCCAAGGACTACGACTTCACCAAGTTTTGTAACGAATGAGATGTGATTCAATAAAACAACCTGTTACATTTTATTCGTTTCTTGTGTGTTCTTTGTTTTCTAAGTTCCCAATTCGTTTGGATTACTCAGAAATGAAAATCCAAGACAAGTAATAGAAGATTTAGAAGAGTTTTTTTCCATAAATTTTAGATTATCATGTTTGGGACAAGTCATTCTTGATTTAAACATTTAAGATGTGCTTAATGTCCAATATCGCATTAAAGAATTTTTAACAGGAATTTCTGGGGCCCTATATGGTAGCAATATTTTAGGCAGTATATTGCAGCAATTCCGAAATAACAAATCTTATTTATATTGACTAATTTTCATTTCTATAATATTGTGTTTTAGTTCTCTCAAGAAATACTAGTCCACTTTAGAAGACTTTATGGAAGGAAAATGCTGTACGGAGTCCTTAGAACCTGTGAAATCGTTTGAATCTTACCAAAATCGTTGAAATGACTCCATTCTATCAAGCATACTGTGGCAAACCTCAATTATACTTGTCAGGAAGAAATCGTACACACAATGAAGAACACATAAGTTGTAGCATCCCAGGATATTAAAATGATTTAAAGAGTAAAACTTGAATCATCTGAACACTTAATGGAACTTAAAGCAGTTTGGGTTATTTCTAAACGTTCGATTCGTGTTACCATCATTGCTCAAATGTGAATAATTCTGTACTACTACTACGACGACGATGCCACGTCACATCCCCGTTCCTAGGGCCTGGATCGCTCCTGATCAGTTTGGGATTGATGTAAGTGGGTATGGGGGAATAATAATGGAGGAATCTTCAATTACCTTTATTCGCTTTTAAACATCACAGTCGATGAGAGTCTTACTTGATTTTGAATTTAGGAAATACCCGGAATGAAAAGTCGCTTCAATATTTAGCTAAGTAATGGAATCGAAAAAATCTTTAAATAATATTCCAAATTTTATAAGTCTTGAATATAAAATTTTAGATAATGCTGTACCAAGAAATGCGAAACATTTAGGGTGAAATTTCCAAGGATTTATTAAAGATTGAATGACAAAATTAAGATTTTTTACTACAACCCATGCCTTTTCCTTTTCTTTTATTCAAGAATTTCAAAACAGAAACTGGGGGGGTGGGGTTTAGAGAAAAGAAGCTAAATCACTTTTTTCCAAAATCAAAAGTTGATTTCACTTTTTTGCCTAGAAAATTTTAATAATTTATGATTTTAATTTTTGCTGTAGAGATTTTAAAGATTTATGATTTCCCTTTTTGCTGTAGAGATTTTAATAATTTATGATTTCGCTTTTTTTAAAGGAAATTTTAATAACTTATAATTTGAAAGCGACGATTTTTAAATGAAAAATTCTCTGAAGCATCACAAGTTTCCTTTAGGTACCCGAAAATCTTAAATGTTGGATGGGATTATAAGAAGTAGATATGATAATTGTCGTGGAAGGTTAGGTTAGTAATATTAACGTCTCTTTTAAAAGCAACCTGAGGTCTATTTTGGAACAGACTTCGCAATTTTGAACCGCAGTCAGATGACGAGAACAAACCTGAACTGGCACCTCCTCCTCCAAACTTCTGCATCACACCAGCGGGAGGACGTTTGACCCACGCTAGATTTAATGTGCACCAGTCCCAGAAACACGGCGGATCTCTAGTGAAATAGAATTGTCTTCAGAGATATCATAATATGGTTTCAGTTACTTTTAAAATGTCATAGAACAAGTTTACAAACAATCCAATAATTTCTAACTTTTTTTCCAAAGTTTGCCGCTAAAAATGATTTCACTTTAAAATTATTTCGAAATATTTACGATGATATTGTTCCGAACAACAAAAAAATGCAGGTTAGTTATCATAAGCCGTATTAGTTATCATAACAGAGGTTTGACAAGGATTGTTTCAATAATTTTTGAAGTAGTAGATAAAAGAGAAGTTTTAAAAAATAAATTGAATAAGAATAGTTTTTGAAAACACACATTGATTATTGAACTAAAGAGGAGATTTTTTTATTTAAATTACTAAGAATAATAATAAGAATAGTTTTTGAAAACACACATTGATTATTGAACTAAAGAGGAGATTTTTTTTATTTAAATTACTTTCTACTTTTTAGTTTTTAATATATAATTCATTATCACGAATATTTTGGAATCTTGAAAGCAATTTCTTTCTCAAATTCATTACAAGGTGGCGTCACTCGTATGGAATCGGAAGTTAATTAAATTAATCGAGTCAAGTCAAGTCAAGTCGAAGAGTGTTTTACTGGCTTATGCTACACGAAAGACCGGGCTAAATTAATCGATTAACTAATAAATAGGTTTTGAAAATATTAAAACTGTGTATTGCCATCGAGAATGTACAGTGTATATTCTAAATAATAATACACTGTTTTAATAATTTATTTTACACCTAATTTATTATGCACGTGTTCAAAATATCAAAACTATAGTACATGAGGAAGAGAGGGAAAAATCGATTCTAAAATTCCTTTTACAAACATAAAAGAAGTCAAGTTAAATAAAAGCGTGAAAAAAAATCGATTGTCATCTCACATTTTTTTTCCTCATGTTCCTCCGAAAAAAATATCGAAATAATTCCAAGCGAAAAAAAAAGTATTTTGAGCTAAAACATGAATTATAATCAACCGTTCCTTCCTCGACAAAAGAAACTATGGAAGAAAAAAATCTATCACTTTTATAGCGGACGAACTTTTTTTACGAGACAGAAATTGATGCCACATTTCCTTTGGGAGACGCAAACGACTTTCCTATCGCATAAAAAAACTTTTCTGATAGCATGAAGACATCATCTGGGTTAAATGAAGCAGCGTGCGATCCATATACGACAGAAGGGGGAGGCCCTGCAATCTATTTTCCATTAGATCGAACCCCCTTATCCCCACCCGACATAAATTATTGATCAACCGATTCTTTTTCCAGTTATTTTAATCCATCACCCTTTTGAATCGCACCACGCAATTTGTAAAATGCGTTTTTCGCAAAAATTCTCTTCGGGCACTTACTAAATGGGGAAAGGGCGCTCGAATGCGAGTGACCTTTGGGGAACTCATTACCCATAAGTGCATACGAATCTCTTGTTACAAGAGTGAGAACACAGATCAGCTTGCTAGCGCGCGTCTCAAATAACGATTCTCTTGGCGAATTTATTTGACCTTAACTGTAGAATAGTTAACATGTTATAAATAACCAACGCTACAGGATAAATCTTATTTTAACAATAGTTTTGAACTATCGAATTACTTGAAATTTCTTTTCAGAGTCCTGTTTAAAAGCGAAAGTATTATTTTGATTGGCCTTTTTTTGAAGAACTGCAAACAGTAAAATTCAAGATTCCATTTTATTATTTTGTTTAACTTTCCAGCAGGGGCACATATACAGTAGATACTTCTATTGTGCATCGTATTACAAACTTATATTTTTATTTCTGTACTCTTTGTTCAATATAAAGCTAATAAATACAGATTACATAAATAAAAGTTGCATTTATTTTTCTAAAACAACACAATATAGATATGTAATACGATATAATCATCTCCTGCATACGCGCGCTCGCTGGAAGGTTAAACATTTACTAAAGCTCTTCAATAAATCTTAAAGATTAACTCACATTGAATCTTAATTTTTAAATAATTCAGCATTTTAGATCAGTCTTTCGAATATTCTATACTTAACCCCTTTACTGAATTGTTTTCTCTGTTATTTTATTCAATGTAACCTTTATTGGGAATTTGTTGTCGTATTGTTTGAACTAAGATCCGTGGACCACATAAGATGCTTATGGATTCCACATAACTTTTGTATTGAACTAATGCTTCTATAAATGACTTTATTTTAGCTCGTAAATTTAAAGATGCGATAATTCGATACGCGTATGATGGAACTGGCGCGACATTTAATGAGTCAAAAACTGTCAATATATTATTTTTGGACGCAAAATACTCTATTTTTACTAGAGAATAACACAAATTTAAATAACTGGATGACGATTGTGAGATTTATTAATAATTCTCATAATCGTCATCAATGAACTTTTGTGTAAAGTTTTGCAAAATTAGACTTTTCTCGCTTATTTTACACAAACACGCGAACAAAAGTTACTTTGTATTAACTTTCGAACAATCAAGAAAACATCAATATTTTTCAAAATTACTAGATATACGTTTTTATTTTTCTGAAAGATAAAATGTAGCAAATATTGCGATAAAATAACTTAGAATCCGTTCGAAAATCATTTATGCAAAAATTCTTATAATATGCATATTGCTCCATACTAATAAAGGATTTGTTGATATTAATGTATGGCATCCATTTCCAAGAGCAACTCGTACGTAATTCATCATTTGCTCTTATTATTTTATTTTATATTGCACTAATATTGAGATTCAGAGTAAATAGTGCATGCCACTGCTAACTGTCTAGTTCATCTCAAATCTAGTCTCATCAGAAAGAGTGAACTTTGATAAACATTTGGGGAAGAACTTTGTTTAACGCCTTCCCATAGAATAGCGTGCCTCACTGGAGCTTCGAATTATAGAATTATTGATATTTAAATCTGTAATCAAGCCAAAGATGCAATTTATTTAAAAGACAATAATCACGTGGGCAGGCATGCTTAACACGTTAGCTTCCACTACTCACGTATGATATTCGAGTCATCTAAATAGATGATCACTTCTCTGCTATCTCTTAACTACATTAGCAAGAGGTCATCTAATTAGACTTTAGGTATGAATCGTATTTGATTCATGCGGCGATCAGCGTGTTTAGTTTCTTGGGCGTCCTTTACGTTCCTATATATATTGAAATATCAATAAATGTCCCAGGTAGGAATTTTTCATCTACTTAGGAGGATAAATAAATTCGTAAGTCAAGGCGTTAAATATTTAACCGTATAAGGGATGACAATTTCGTATGAAAGTCTTGCTATTTAAAATCAATTTCTTAATTATGCGAAAATATAAATGTTTAAAAAAACCAAAAACGATGAATTTAGTATAAGGGGATTTTGTGCCAATACGTTTGATCCTTTGGCTTTTATCTAACACTCTACTATCAATCTCAGAGAAACAGATGTAGATTAATTTAAAATATTCTAGCATCAACCTTATAGTAATAAAAATTATCCTTTTTATTTCATTTTATTAAAATTCATCGAGCTAGTAAATTATCTATCTAATAGCATGAAAGAATTTTTTAACCAAATACTGATACTAAACAAAAATTAATGCATCAAACCAATAATTTCGTTTAAAATCACCCTCCGCTGAATAGCACTCATAAGCTCAGTTTTTCTGATGTCCGACAGATGGCGCGCTTGACTGGAAGCGTCGGGTGGGAAATGGTGGGGGAAGCCTTAAACATTGAGTCGATCGAAGCTCTCATCCCTCCATCTCTCGAGCTTCTCTTTGCAGCTAAGAGTCATCCCCAGTTGAAATTGGAGCCAAGGTCGCACGTGCATCATACAAAGTACGTCCTAAAAATTTATTCCATAATAACATGAGTTTAGAATTATTTTTTATGAATTCGTTAGTTAAAATCGGGTTTTGATCCGGAAATCTTGCAATGTAAAACATTTTAATCCGTTTATTTGTGTTTATAGGTGTAATCATTATCAAAACATTCGAATTAGCTTGTTAGAGATGTTGTTTACAATGTTCAAAACATGTCGGTTCTCGTGTGTAGCATTTGTGAATATAGTAATCTGAAGTTTATAGGTCAAAGATTTGAGGTTTTTATTCTAAGTTGTGCTTTTATTAGTTCTAATCATTATTTTAAATAGATGAGCACTAATGTGTTATCTAATTTTTGTATATTTAATTTTTATTTAAAATGTTTTATCGTAAAATGTCTGTAGTTTGAAACTGAGACTACTATGATTTTAAAAAACGTAGATACTTTAATAGCACAAAGTGAAGATTGTGTTTCATATTTATATATCAGAAATTACCTGTAGAACTATTTCATTACTGGTATTCTTTTAATAATAAGATTTTAATGCAGCATCATCAAGCAAATGCGTGTTTCGAATCGTGTTTTGAAATGCCAGTACTATATTTAAATGCAACATCGATCTTAAAATTCGATTTTAAACTAAACAGCCGTATTAGATGTTTAGTTGATGATTTAGTATGCATTTGTTTGCTTTTCGTAAACCAAAAGGCAAAATCTATATTTTTATGATTTTAATAACTAGTATTTACGAATAAATATATTTGAAAATATAGTTACTGGGGCTGTTTTTTGCACAATCTGTTTTTCTATTGGAGAAGTGATTTACTATACAAAACGTTTTCAGGGTGTTAACCCAACTTCCCATATTAGTTTTAATGCTACTCCGTGTAATGAAACGTGTAATTGTAAAAAGTTAACTCCTTTCGCTACAATGACGAGCTAGACTCCTCTTGAGCTTTTAATGACCAACTGCCCAGAGACGAGCTATACGCGTCATACAATTAAAAGCATGATCATCATTTTATTAGTTTGATTCTCCGTAATAAATTACAATTACATTCAAACCAATAATATACTTTTAATTTGCGAAATATATGAACTTTAAAATTAAAATGTTATTTTCATCTAAGCACTTTATATTATGAAGTGGCTAATTCAAATTAGATGGTGCTTTATTGCAAAATTTTTCAGAATTAAATCGAAGCGCAAGAGGTTAATCTAAAAATGCCTTTTTTGTTATTTGTATTTCAGATAAATTATTTTGAACTAAACGCACTAGATATCTTGTTTCTGATTCATTCATATCTAGTGTTTTGAATCTTTTTTGTCAAAGATAGATTCATATGTTACTCAGAATTGGAGTTGTAAATTTTTAAAAAAAAAAACTTTTTTTTCTAAACTCATGTCTATTGGTATGGCACTATCAAGTAAATAGTGTTATAAACTATATCTTTTTTTCAGGTAATGTTTGGAAGTTAAGTAACATAACTAAAAGTTTTAACCATTGTTTGAAATTTAATTGAAACTAAGGATATTTTTGATAAAAATGACAACAGAAAGTTGATTGAAATCTTTAACTACCCCTTCATAGAGAATCTCTCTAATATATGCATGAAATATAAGGTAGAAAAAACAAAAAAAAGTTAGGAAGTTATTCCATGAATAACTTCCTAATAATTCCTAAAAATATGGGCCGTGAGACAAATTTAAAAATGAAGAAGAACGTTATGTTTTGCAACATTGGAAAATGTTATTAACGTCTTTGAAGATTTTTTTATATGTAGGGGACAATCGCCGAATTCGGACCACCTGGATATTTTTTAATGTAGAGTGATGGAGAAATAATTTTAAAGAAATGCAAGTAGTAGAATTTTTTGTAATTTATTTATCTTCAGAAGAGTGTAAATTTGTTATGAAATATGTTTTAATTTAGTATAAAATCAGCTTAAAAATGTGTCATCTGTCCAATCAAGGGAACCGATCGCTTATATTGGACCATTGGTTGCCTAGATTGGATCACCGATTTCTTTGACCAAAAACATTTTTGATTCTCAAATTCACACCAGCAAACAATGCATGAAACCAAGTGTGACATTTTATGCACTTTATCACTTCCTCTTCTCTCTTTGTATCCTCACAAATGCTACGTGTCCTAAGTTTTTATATTTTTTATCTAACATCTGATGGTTTTAGTATCCTTTTATTATTATTTTGTTTAATTTTGTTTTTACTTACTCTAATTCCAATTTATGAAAACTACTAGTTGTGATAAACTGCTTTCTCAGTTACTTCTGTAAATTAAGATAATTCCATTGATTAAATAGTAAAATCTAGGCAACCTTTGAACCACAAAAAATCCCCTAATCTCATTTTTAAACTATTTTAATAAAATAATTATAATAAATTGTAGTCAAAGAAATTTCCTATCTAAGGACTAAATAACAATTTTCCTACTTAATTTAAAATAGCGTAACTTTTTCTTGTCTCTTGTTAAAATAATTAATGCATGATATCTAAATTTAAATACTTGTTCTCTAACTGTAACGCTTTCGCGTTTAAAAATGATTTCATACACCCCATTTACATCGTTATAACATAATTTGCCTATATTAGGCCGGAAATATTTAAAAGAATTGAAGTTGTGATACCGGTCCATTCCTATCTTCGATAAATTTTAATTTTCTCTATATTCAGCTGAATCGACGATCATTGCTTAGACGCCGTAAAATTATTCATTTTATATTCTAATTCGATTATCCTTAAAATTGTGTGCATAAAAAATTCACAATGCAAAGGTAAGCTATCAAGCGAATAGCTTAAATATTTCTTTTGGGGGATTTTCCCCTTGCTCTAGAAGGCCTATGATCACCTGTATTTAGTTATTAAATATACTAGGATGATATTCCTGATCGTTTTACTGCCCATCGCTTGCAACACTTTAAAAAAACAACAACGATGAGGCTCCCAATGTTGCTTGGTAGAAAACCACATGTTGATCTTTTGTACCTTTTTAAAATGTATAAGATTTTTCCCCTCGTTTAAACTGCTTGAATTTTTTACCATGGCTTATCAGACGTAACTATCAATTTATCAGAGATTACTTTGACTGATTTTGTTTTGATACTCCACTGAATATCCGGGAATTTCTTTCCGAATTTACCTTGGAAAGGTGCCACCTTCTTTGGAGCAGTATAGTATACAAATAGGCTCTTGTACCACAAAACCCGAAACAAACTAAACGAAACAACTGAACAGGACCTAATGATACTTTGCAGTTTTCTCAATACTGTCGACCGATTTGCTCAGGGATATAGATCAGTGGTTCCCAACCTTTTTTCACTCGCGTACCCCTTGATTACTCTTTTTATTTTTGAGTACCCCCTACTACTGTTATATCCCACTCAACCATCCCTCAGCTCAAAGGAGTTCTTATTAACAACGCCAAGGGCTTAGGTTAGCTTAAGAGTCAAACGACTCTAAAGATCTTAATAAAATTTGTAGGATTGATATCTAACTTTACAATTTATTCCATTTTTAAGAATAGCATTAATTCAACGTCAAAACAAATAAAAACAGCATTGAAATAATTTCGCATTAGCTTATGGTGAGAGCTAACAATTACTAGATATTAATCTGCTTCCTTTTTCTTATTGCGTAAATAGGCTTCCGGACTTGCACAGTTTTCAATTTCACTTTTCATACGAACTTGAGAAAACGGAATTCTAGAATAGTCTTTGTTTTGTGTTCTCCGTCATTACTAAAATCGCTTTCGCTTACCTCTAAATGGTCCCCCCCCGTACCCCCAGGGGTACGCGTACCACAGGTTGGGAACCTCTGCTATAGATTATAAGTAAATTCAAGGTGCTCCACAAAAATGTTTACCTATTTTGAATAACTATTTGATAAATAATTGATTGCATATATAAAATTTTCAAAGCTTAGAATAATTTATACAAATGTAAAATATTATAATTTATCGTAAATGTTCGAATTTGTTGACAGGTTTTGTCCAGCTTCTGCTGATAAAACCAACCGATGGAATTGAAAACGATTCTAAAAGCATCAATTTGCATTCGGATACATCCTCTTTCAATGGTTGCTCTCAGATCTTTGCTTGTAGCAGGTCTTGAGCTTTGGACATCATATTTCATTTTCGCCCACAAAAATAAAACCTTCGGGTGAGATCCACGAAGTGCAGGGAGAGTTCAGTTCTGCCTCTTCGTAAAACTGGGCATTCACAAAAAGGCTAAGCAATGCCATTTGTCCTAAGACAGGTTTCCCCCCCCACACACACACACCCATTTTAGTCGAAAAATTAGGCAAAGGATTCACGGATGTTCCAAAATTTGTTTTGAGACAAGGTTCAAAGTCGCAGAATTCCTCCCACCCTTCACTCCTCCCCCACAGGGGATTTCGAGTTTAATTTATATTCTCGACGCGAGGTTCCAGTGTAGGCAGATCCTTTGTTATTCCGCTAGCCTCGCATCGACGTCCCAAATTGAAATCGGCAGATTGGGTTTTAGATTTTAAGTTCTTTTGAATTCCACCACTTTCAATCAATTTGCTCCAAATTTCATAGGTTTTCGACCGTGACGAAAGGTTTTCCTTCCCGTGTTCCAAAAATTCCAGATTGGAACAGCGGCTAATGGCCCGCTTAATAAACATCTGCTAATCCGAATTCCATAATTATAATTCCTCACTTTGCGAAAAAAAAATTAGGGGCTGCTCCATCCTCCTGGAAGTATCCTTTTTCATTCTCAAATATCTCTCTAATATGTAGCGTAATTAGTGACCTAAAATACCTGGGTATTTATTTTTAAGGGTAAATACCCTGGATCTAGGTAACTACCCAAAATGTGTATTTACATTTCAGTTAACTCTATTCATTTAAAATGCATGCACTGGTGTGAAATATGATATTGCTATGTAATATAAATATATATACAACATATATTGGACAAAAGGTAAGGTAAGAAGAAATAACTAGAAATATATGAACCTTCTACAACTTTTTAAATTCTATAAAAATTTAAAAAATTATCAGAAAAAATAATTGTAATAATAATAATAATCATGCATCTTACATAAAATACGTAGCTTAAATGTCAATCCTTTTTAACTACAATAAATAGATGAATAATAATGTATTTGCTGCTTTTTAAAAAAGAGAATTATTTTAACTAAAATAAAAATGTCGAGTTTTGTATTTAAATTATAAAGAGCTCACAATGGAAATTAAAATGAAAGGTACTTTTGTTTATAATTCTTTTTGGTTTAATTAGTCAAAGAACCAGACATTTCTAATGAAAACTCAAAAGATATTTCAGTTCTAACAGTTTTTAAAAGTGTTGGTGAACGTGAACTTCTTGTTACTAAAACTGTTGTATTATTTGAAGATGTTACTAGATACACATACACACATTTCACTGATTAGGTGGCTCATCTATTTAATGAACATCAATACATAAATGTTCTTGAAACTACAAGTTTGATGTAGTTTTCATGGTTGGAATATGTTTAAAACAATAAATCCCTTTCAAAAACCTTTTTTAAACCAACAGGGCTTTTGAAATATTTTTATGTGCTTCGCTTACATTGGCATATTTGAACTCACCATTACAGTACTTACATTGGACACTTTTATTCTTCTTAACATTAAAAAAGTTCAAGGCATGTCTTTTTCTCTCTCTTTCCAATCTTCTTTTACTTTTCAGCATAAAATTTACAGTAATATTAATACATGTGAAGTGAGTGACTAATTCTTCGCTAAATAAAAACAAGAATAGTTGACTTGTAGCATGGCAATATGAGTAAATTAAGAATCAGAACTTCACTGGCGTTGTCAGTATGACATAAACTGTGTAAAAAATTATTATTCCATTGTAAGTAGCAACGCTTCAAACCAAAAAAATAAATTATCCTCCGATCCCGTTTAAGTTCTAGAATATTTTATTCTCAATCCTGATAGCAATTGTTTTTTAATTAATTCGGTCAAAACTTTAATTTAAAAACTTCATAAGCTATATGTTATATACGTATATAAAAATTTTATATGCTTCATTTTAAATCACCATTCCCAAAGATTTTTTTTTTCAAAATAACCAATTTTTGGATATTTATAAATTTTACATGTTCCTTTTTGAATCGCCATTTGCAAATACTTCTTTTTTTTGCAAAATATCCTGTTTTGGAATATTTATAAATTTTATGCGTTTGAGTTTAATCCTTTCAGTCCCAAGCATAGAATTATTCATTCTGAAATTTGGGAAATGTACTTATTTAGGGCCTAAGATGAAAGTTCAAAGAGAAAAAAAAATAAAAAAGAAGGGGAAAAAATGGAACAAAAAAATTAATGATTTAAAAAAAACACAGCTGAAATAAATATTTTGACATATTTAAAAATAATAACAATGAAATTGTACCTGCAATTCATTTAAATTATATTAAAATTAAATTAATTATTCAAAAAGACAATTTTTGAGTAGATAAAATCGATAGCCCAGCCATTTATCGGTAAGAATAAAAAATATATTTGAAAAAAGGAAAATGAGAAGAATTTAATTATGTCCAATTGGTATCAGAGGCAGGTTTAGATGCCCAACAAAAAAATAATGAAAATGATGATTCCAAATGGCATCACTGGGAGTAAAAGGGTCAAATGGCCATTCGCAAATACTTTTTTTGCATAATGCCCAGCTTTTGAGTTTTTATAACTTATGTTTCATTTTAAATCACCATTCGTATTGTTTTTTTTAATATCCAGTTTTTGATTATGTATCCAGGCTTTCGGTAAATACCCGGGTATATACCGAAAAAGTAGTTACCTACCCACTGGGTATTTTCCCACCCCACCCCACATCACATCACTAAGCGTAATCCATTCCTATTTTAAGTTCAGATAAAAATTGCCGGTCGGGGTATTCTTAAAGAGCAAAACTCCAATTAAGCCACACGCTGACAGACTATATTAACACGGTTAACATCCGCCAAGTTCACGTGGTGTATTATCAGCTGCCGAGAAACTATGATTAGAACGGATAACATTCTGAATGATGCATCGTTTTCATATTTTTGATAGAAAAACATTACTATAAAAGCCATATGATTGCAAAAATTCTCAGATCTTTTATGAATTAAAACAAATCGATATATTTTATAACTAAGGGTTGAAAGACACAGGTCTGTAATTATGCATCTTATTACTTTTCCGAGTGCAAAAGGTTAATTGAGGTTTTATTTGTGAAAAATTATCGTTTTTATAATAAATATGGAATTATTAAAATGAAATATTATTATATTAATCTATTAAAATCACGAGGTTTACAATAACTGACAAAATGACAACATTTTGCTTTGTATTTATTAATTTGAGTTATGGAATGGTGTTATTGTTTATGTAATATTTATACATTGTGAGTATGCATTTTAGAGTGTAACCCTGAAGCTCTAGAGGAATTGAAATACATCTAACCTGCATTTGTTCTACGTGTTAAGCCTAAATATATCGCGTAAATTAGGAATAAATTTGCATACGAAAATATAGTTGAGTTTGCTTACATGATTTTTGATTCCGCCTTAAAAACATGAGCATAAAAACTAATATTTTGAATTCTAAAATAGAATGCTGGCATAAAAGCAAATAAATTTCTTAAATTTTTTAAAACTTCTTTTTCCGAAACAATAATATCGCACACGAGTACCCCAAACTCAAAAAACGTGCTAGATAATAACATTTGCTTTCGATTAAGAACACATAATAGTCTTTCCTTCGTACCTGTACGAACAGGTGTTATTTCAAAGAGCGTGTATTGCCTCACAACTTGTTTACGGAAGCCATTTCTCAATCACTGTCATTTCTTTTTTATGAAGTGCTTTCTCTTTGATCGCATATATCCATGGGGATAAAACTTATTTTTTTTAGATCAACATTCCATATCTGTTTTAAATGTACGCCCTCTCCACTGAATTTTGTTGATCTTTGCCACCATTCCAATGAAGTTTGAAATTTTAAATAATTAATGAGAAATGTATTGTGTTACTTAAGCGTACTATATGTGAGATAAAAGATGGAAAGATCAAAATTGATATTTACCACGAGTGTTAGACCTCAGAAGCGCGAGTGATAGGACAAATTTCGATCTTGCTTTCAAGGGCGATATTCCATTTTTTTCTTTTTTATCTTCTCTTATTTTGATATCAATAATTGTCCTGATCGAATTTTGGTCTTTCTTAGTATCTCCACGTACCATTTTCTAACAACAACAACAAAAAATGTTTCACGCTTTTTACTCTCTCATATCCGAAGTATGCAACCAGAAAGTATTGTAATCGTCAAGAAATTCAAACTCCATATTGTAATGAATTTCCACATTTTAGACCTTCCCTGAATCCGGGAACGTCATTTTTAGAAACAAGTCTGTCTGTGTGTAAAAGAAACTCGAAAACGAAGAGAGACATGGATGAAATTTAGTATGTAGTCATGACACCAAATTTGTAGATTTATATAAAATTTTGCACCAATTCTGTCAACGGAAAAACTATTTGCGTGCGTGCTTCACTATACAACGAAGGTGAACTCTATGTATGCAATATACAACGAAGAAAAATGCAAAAGGTGCCATAAGATGAAAGAAAGGGGGAAACCCTCTTGGTTATTGATAAAGTTTTTTTTACCAACTACACCTTTAAAAACATACTCTAAGTCAAAATGCAAAAAATATTATATGAATCTATAATGCGCAAGCATAGGGGAGAGCTGCATCATTTGTACCGTCCCTAAATTGGACCGGTATCGTAACTTTAATTCTTTTAAATATTTATCCGTAAAATAGGCAACTTACGTTGCAACGATGTAAATGTATTTTATAAGCATAAATTTTTAGAAATAGATCTTGGTTGCCGTTACAGAACACGTATTTGCATTTAGATATCATCATTTAAAGATTTTATCAAAAGACTAATGGTCCTTATGCTGTTTTAAAGTAAATAGCAAAATATGTTATTAAAATCCTCAGAAAGGAAACTTGTTTGTTTATAAGTTATTACTTGTTTGTTTGCCACTATAATAATTTTATTAAAACAGTTTAAAGATAAGATTGGGTAATTTTTTGTTATCCTGAAGTTTTTTACTTTGGACTGTTTAAATGAATGGTACTTTTATCTTGAATTAGAGGAATAGCCCAGAAAGCAGTTATAATTAAAATAACTAGTAGCTTTCATAAATTGGAAGTGGAGCAAGTCAAAGCGAAAAAAGGAAGAAAAGGACGCTAAAGCCATCAAATGTTGGATCAAAAAGAACAAAAACTAAGGATACGTATAATTTGTGAGGAAACAAAGGAAGAAGTGATACAGTGCATAAAATATCACACTCGGGGTCATTTGTTTGTTGGTGTGAATTTGGGAATCAAAGAATACTTTTTTAATTGTTCTTAATAAAATTGTGATCCAATTTGGGAAATCAGTGGTCCAATCTGGAAAAAAAGTTCCATTAATTGGACCGATAAAACACATTTTTAATGTGTTTTTTTTCCTACTTAAGAGCGTATTTCTTAACAAGTTGATTTCGTTGTTTTGAAGATAAATAAACTAACAAGAAATTCTACTGAATTTTTTAAATTAAATATGTTTCTCTATGACTGTACATTAAAAATGTTTAGTTCAAATTCGGCAACCTTCCCTTATGTGCTCGATTTTTGAAATTACCAAACAGGCGAGATTAAAATCTGATCGGATTGAGCAATGCAGAAAAATCTTATGCTTCAAATGTGCTTTTTCAGAAATGAAACTGATATTTTGTTTTTCGCAATTCTATTTTTGTATTAGTCAATATTCTCATTTAAATGTCGGATTTCCATTGGGTGCTCATTACTCAAAACAAAGATCCATAAATACTGAAATATACGCCGTAATGATACGCCTTGTCTAATAGTTTACAGGAAGTGCATGTCACCTGCATCGCGTGGCTTACATTAATGCAAATTTTGGATCAATAAGCAAACACACAAAGTATTACTCGGAAACCATCTGGTGGGAATCACTGAAGTTCCATCATCCTGCAACACGCTGGGATTTTTCTGCTCGTCGAATTTCTCGTATAAGTTCCACATAAAGATGACACTCAGAACGTGTGGTTAAAAAATGTTTTTGCCTTTGTAAACGTTGTCGATTGCCATCCGTAAAAATACTTTTAAACTATCCAAAATTACTTTTTCCACATAATATTTGTCACGGTTGTTTTTCGATTTCGTAATTTCGATGTTTTCCGGGAATAACATCAGAAAATATTTTTCTGAGAAAATTATTTTTACTTCGCATTAGAATTTTTAAAAATCTATTCAATATTACAAATTTGAATTCATGTTATATATATAATTATTTTTCACTTCAACAATTTCAGAAACTTATTTTTAATAATAGCCACGCAGTTGTGAACCCAGGTAAATACATTTGATATTTTAATTGTACGTCAGCAACCACGCGTATGTAAATAAACACAATAATTTAAAATGAATATGATATGTGTGAATATGATATATGTGCGTGTAGCCATTCAACGTGAGTGAAAGCACGCATGTGTAAACGCCAAGTCTTCGCCAAATAACAATTAAGTGTAAATGGCAGGTGCTCAGTGTTACGCATGCACACCCACGAAGACTTGTGGAAACGCTAGAACAGAACGGTTTTATTACAGGCGGCTTCGAAAGCCGTTCGCTTTCGAATTTGTATAATAACAGCAGTGTTTAAAAAGCGACGGTAAATACGCAAACAGCTGAGAAATATTATAAATAACTGAGGACTGAAAGTGATAAGGCAGAAGGTTGCAAGTGTGTAAGGAAAAACGTTGGAAAATCAAACACACACACACACACAAAAAGAGTTCGATCAGTCCGTATGGGCGTCACACTAACGACCTCTTTACACGCTCTTTTGAACTGCTTAGAGCAGGAGTTCCCAACCATTTTTCCCTCGCGTATCCCTTGAATATTCTCTTCGTTTTCGCGTACCCCCAACTATCATATCCAAATCCCCTCCCCACAACCATCCATCAATGCAAAGAAGTTTTTATCAATAATTTTAAGGTTAGCTTACGTTAGTTTAAAAGTGAAATGACTCAAATTAATAATATTTGCAGAACTTTTTTTGATTTTATATTTTATTCCAATTTTACAATAGTAATAGTTCAACGCCAAAGCAAATGAAACCAGTATTGTAATAATTTCGCTTTAGCTCATAAGGATATTTAACAATTACACTTCGTAATAATAAACTATTCAAGTGGTATATTTATTAAATAACAAGTATTCACTTAATGAAACAAAATTCTGTAACTATTTTAATCCCTTATGTTTTCGTGTGTCCGCCAATAACAACTTTGATTTCGCGTACCACCCTCAAATGGTCCTTCGCATATCCCCAGGGGTAGGCGTACCACAGGTTGGAAACCTCTGACTTAAAGGACTATCAGGAACTTTTCACGTTTATCACATAAGACGTTGCTCATTTGAAACTTTAAAGTTAAAAACTCTGTTTGAATTTTTTTTTTCGGGGGTGCACTTACATTGTTTACCACTTTTAGTCTTCAAATTCATCTTAAAATTAAAAGAATTTGTGTATTTGTTTTTGTTTTAACACATGTTAAAAAGCGACGGGAAATACGTTAATGTAAGGGGTTCTAAACATGTCCCTTGAACTTTCATAGAGCAGCAGAAAAAATCGAATGTGTGTAAAAAAAAGTACCTCTTCCCAGATTTTACTGCCCGAGCAGTAGAAAAACATCGAATGTGTGTAAGAAAAGTACCTCTTCCCAGATTTTACTGCCAGATTTTATCTCAATTTGATAAATATTTATTTTTTGCTGTTTTCGGTGTAAGGATCACACACAAAATAAGATTCATCTAGTTCGTTCGGTTTCTCAATCATCGTGCTCACATGTGCACTAACAGATATATAAAGAAATACTCACATGCATAATTTTTGGAGGGAGGTGGGTGATCTTAAACATCGAAATCCATCCAAAATCTTGATGTCGAATTTTTTTTACCATTACAATACTTTTTCCATCTATACTTCACATACGACAAATAAAAATCTTGAGTGTTTAGTGAAATAATATATAGAAATGGTATTTAATTCACTAACAACTCAGTGAAAATTGGCCGTCAGATTTTAATATAAGTAAGAACATTTCCGTGCTGCACGATACGTTCAATCAACGTTTGAATGAATACTCAACGACATGAAGTGGGCTTCACATTTAGTCTGATATCAATCGCTATTGTCAAAATATCTAATCGTATCAGTCAGACATTTTTTTATTCTAAGAGCAAAATCAGTGCTAAGAACTGATAACGTAATATTTTTTATAATGTTCTTATGTATTCACTAATACAGGAACACAAAAACTTATATTTTCAAATTCTTTGCCAATTTTATGCACCCATAGTTGCATACCAGGATATTTCTACTCGGTTTTAATCATAATAAAATTTAGATAGCTAATGAAATGGTTCAAAATTTCATCATTCTTTGAAGCTATATTTTGCTTTCCTTCCCTATTAGCACAAGATATTTTACGACATCTCCACGATGTTGCTACTATATTCTGAATGCCAAACAACATCGTCAAGATATCGTATGAATATTGCAGAGAATCTTGTATTAATAGGGTTTGTACGAGAAATATAGAGGATGCCCGTCTTTTGAAATCAACTCCACAATAATAATTTGAAAACACAACATCATAAAATTGATGCTTCGATGGGTTTTTAATCGGATGTACTAGCCTCAAGAGATATTTCGCATCATCATAATATCGAAGCGAATATCTAAATATGTTTGAGAACTATTCATAACTTATTGATTTAACTTTTAATCTGTTCTATTGCTATTTTTTTGTTGCTGTTTCGTATTTAATTTCTTAACAGCACTCAAAGTAAGATAAATTTGCGATTTTTCTTGCAAGCAAATGTAATTTTAATGATAACAATCGAATATAATGGAGTCGATTCACTTGAATTTCTTTTTCCTCTTGCAACATGAATTCTAAAATTAAATTGGCGTGAGTTGAACCCAATGGCTCAAGTTGAATAATTTTTTCAATTTTATTTATAATAATTATATTTTTTATAATTGCAGTATGATGTTTTGAACACTGAATTAATGAGAAGATTCTTGCACATTGTTCTTAGAATTTATTTCAAGTATATTTAAACAATTGGCTCCGTCCCATTTTATAATAAAATGAGAGTATTTTATTGGCACATAATTTATAGTCTCAGATCTTCAAATTTTGCCATACGAAACAAAATTCAAAATGTACAAAAGCATTCGAATATATTCGCACTAAGAAAATTTTTGAATTATTCTATTGTTTTTTTTACCGCGCTCAAATAGATAGACTATTCATAAAGATGATTTTCACACTTCTACATGATTATGTATTTATTTAGCCCTTTATACCCACATATCTAATTAACAATTAAGCCTTTCCCATAAAGAAATTTCATTTTTTAAAAAAATTTAACCTCCGTGTCCTAGCTACCAACAGAAGTACATAAATTATTTTCGTCTCTAAATATCGTTTGTGTACTTGCTGTTGCCAAGCGAAGCAACTTCTAAAATTAGTTTACTCTAATGTGCGAGCATTGAATAAATATGAGGCTTTCGGCCAGCGCGTTCCTTTTCAGACAATATTCAAAGAACTCCGGCTTCAAAGGAACACGCGTGTTGAATATTATTCTATTTATTTAACAGCTTTAACTTTTCGTGTGCATTGTCCCCGTAAAATGGACGATAAATAACCTACAATGCATCTGACTCCTCCTAACAGCAGTGTACATTACCGGGAACTGAATGGGAATTCAAAAGGTGTTTGAGAAATTTATGTTCTGCCTTTTCCGACAAAAAATTGCTTTAGCAATTATTTTGAAACAATAGAGCAGTATATATCAATAATTTCATTTATGTTTATCAAACAGAGTAAACTTTCGATTTAACGGATGAAAGAGTGTCCGAAAAATCGGAAATACATGAAATCACTAACTGTGTTATGGCATTATTAAAATTAGAATATTACGTTTGGAATTGCTCTGTGTAATGCAAATGTAAAATATTTAATTCGTATATCTTATTAGCAACAAAAAAAAATCGTTAAAATTACGTATTAGAAAAGTGTAAAGTCCTTAAGTTTTTGGCTCAATAGTTTTTATCGCAACTACATTTGCTACATTAGTCAAATCCTTTCCATTATATTAGTTATCTGATAGCATGGCCTCAGCTTCGGAATGGTAAGATGTCAAGTTCGAAACCCATTGCACTAAAAATCTGCCATGTATGACCTGTTAAAATCTGATGTCATGGGTCAAACACCCTGTCACTGATATGATACGAAAGGTTGAAAAGTGATTGCCTCGTCATCTGACTATGGTTCCAAATGTCTGTCCCAAAAATACCCTCGTGTTGCTTATAAACGGGACACCCATATTACTAAATTAAACTGTAAGTTAAATCCGACATCCGTGTAACCTGTTAAAAAAATCATAGGGTTTGATTGAGGAGGAGTATAAAAAGATAACAAATTCACTATGACCGTTTTGTTCATTGAATAAGCTGAATTGTTTCTTTTCAGTTCGCTTTAGAACTGTCGCATTTATTGCGCCCGTCATGGGAACAACGCATGTAATTTGTATTAAATCCCTCGAATCAAACAACAAAGTTCAATTTGCATTTGACGTCAGTATTCAATGTATTTTGAGATGAGGAATCGGAAATTTTCACTCTCAAAGCCCCATAAAAATAAAAATCATGCTTGGAAGTAACAAAAATAAACTGATACTTTAATCTAAATTGAAGTAAATATTTTCTTGCCACAAGTTGCATTTCGTGAAATCCTTAATTTAACATATAACCTTGATAAATACTTCCATAAAAAGAAAGAAGTTGAATGTCAATATTATTGTTTGTATTGTCATGTTCCTTCTGTAAAAACTTACAGGTATTAACCCTTTACGGACAGGTAACTTTTTAGAACACTCGGATCAGGTTGGCGTACTTTATACGCCATCCCATTTTTTCCACCTCTGTGCTTATTTAATTATATAAGAGTTTATTTTTTATAGTGCAATATGATTGGGGGTTGAAAGGATGCATAATATACACATTTTTACCCGAAGTTTAGCCGCTATCCTCTTTATCTGGATTCCCTACACCTCAAATTCGAAATCGATGAACTGTGGCGCACATTATACACCGTACCTGTCCGAAAAGGGTAAATCGGATTTTTTAATCCTTTATGTCCTGACGGTACTTGAAAGTAATTAAAAGAGTTTAATGAAACGCTTACACCTTCGTAATATGATCCCTTTTCCAGACAAGAAGGGTGAAGTTCCAACAGTAAGCAATAGATGGAAGGAGAAGGCAGACATTAAATTATTTTAATTAGCAATTCTGTGAATAGCAGACCTCATCACAACCCCTTCCACCCAAAAAAGCCTAAGCTCTGTTCATCATCGCAGTCTTTAATGGTTTATCCAATGTTGCCATTCATTTTGATGACAATATTGTTTCCAGGGGCAACAGACATCATAATATGTCTCTCGAGAAGGTGCCTTTATTTCCCTATATATGAACTACAAAGCTATATTTGCAATCTTAAATCAATCGATGCACAATATTGCACACCTATATCATGCACAATTTTTACTCACTGTCTTTACAAAACAAATACCTTAACTTATGAATAAAGTTGCAGCAAAAATGTATTGAAACAAAGTAGTAGGAAATTTTACGCTCAAGAGTGGATATAGTCTTCAAATGTTTATAACATGAACCGTTTGGCTAGAATCGTTGAAAAAACATACTTTCAAGAAAAGAGAAAGACAAGACTGGGTGAAACTAAGCAGGAAAAAGCAACTCTCAGCATGGAACTTCTTCTTGATTACGGGACACCTCGCCCCTGGTCCCGGAGGCATATTTACAAACCCTACCCTGATAGAACTGAGGCAGGAAATCAGTCAATATCATTGGCTACGAGGAGCAGTGACGTCGTTTTCAGCTCTCGCACGTAGCGTACGGCAATCATAACAGAACAAGAGTCGTCCTACTTTTCTTCTCCGTTTTCCCACAGTTGAGCACAGAAAACATTCTTCGGTGGGTTGTAATATTTTTAAAAATGAAATTATTTTTTAAAATGTCATAAAAAATAAAACATCCCACACTGTAAGAAATTATACTAATGAAAAGTACATGCACGAGAGGAAAGAACGACGTCACCGGCTCTCGGCGAAGCGAGCCAATCATATTGTCCGATTTCCTGCCTCAGTTCTATCAGGGTAGGGTTTGTAAATATGCGTCCCGGAGACGAGTATCAGCATGGAACTATTATCTTATCTCCCTTTTATGCGAATTATTTACACAGATCTTTGGTTTCGTCAGTATTAACAAAATGACAATTAAATGTCTGCTTTTAGCAGTATTAA